>PVIY010048786.1:0-17100 GCA_004026745.1 Myrmecophaga tridactyla
CATGACCCTAATTCTAATCCTGCTTCAATTTCCCCTTCAGAGATTTCTAGCTCCCTTAATCTTAAGGGAATTTGGGCCAATGGTCCATCTTCTGTAGCTGCTATAAGTTGTCAGTGGGTTACAGGCCCTGCTTGTGGGAGCACAGAAGTCTCTGGTTATGCTATCGAGGGTGGCTGGTTGAATGTAGGGAGCAGTAGTGTGGCCTCTGGCGAGGAGGAGTTTGTTGTAAAAGGCTTCCAACCTGGAAGAAACAAACTGCATGAGAAGCTATATACATGTTCTGTACGGAAGCAGAAGCAAGACGGAACTCAGGGTATATTTTAGAGTTTTCAAGAACACTGTTGCTTGGGACTTGGCACACTGTGGCAGTTGGCAATATCTGGCTGAAATTTGCATAAGAAAAACTTTCAGAATGACTTCTTGACTCTATTTGAAATTTTTTAGCCATTAAAATTTTATTTTCCTTTTTGGTCAACTGATTTTATGATGTAAAGGCCAGGCTCATCTTAGAAATCATGTCCCACATTGTTAGGGAGACTTCCACTCTTGGAAGCCATGTCCCATGTAAGGGGGAAGGTGGTGAGTTTATTTGTAGAGTTTAGCTTAGAGAGAGACTATATTTGAGCAACAAAAGAGGTTCTCTTGGGGGTGACTTTTAGGCATGAATAATAAGTGGATTTAGATTTGCTATTATAAAAATAAGTTTCATAAGGGCAAGCCTCAAAATCAAGGCCTTGGCTTATTGAACTGGTAACCCCCATTGGTTAAGAGAATAATAAGTCCTCAGGTGGGGAAGTTTAATAGTTCTGTTTTTCTCTACTCTTTTAATGGACTTTTGCAAATATTTTTATTATTATTATTAAGATATTATTGTTTATTCTAGGCTCCATTTCAAATAAGTTGATAGTTACATTAGATAATGTGCTAAAGAAAACTTAAATTTTGGATGCTTTAGAGCAAAGTAGTATAACTGACAAGTAAATTTTGGTTGTCTTGTCTTTTGACATAAAAGATGATAGCATTAACATAAACATCAACAAGGATATTATTCCAATATGACACAAAATCTTTGTCTTTTAGACAGAGTACTCAGATTGTTAAGATATGGGGACTATTTTGAAACCCTTGGGGCAGAACTGTCTAAGTGAGCAGGTTGGGAATCTTATTGTTAAGTCCCTACCATTCAAAAGCAAACAGATACTGAGAGTCAGAGGGAAGAGGGATACAAAAATTGCATCTTTAAGATTTAGGACTGAGAACTTGAATGCAGATGTGAATTTCTCAGCATGCCTTCATCTCATACAGATGCATTTATTTGTTTAAGGATCTCCTCTGGGATGCCAAGGGGCCCTGATCTGGTAGGGGCCTCAGGGAAAATAAGAGGGCATACACTAACCCAGTCTACTAATCTTAAGATGGCCCCAGGGTCTAGAAGGGAAGTAGTACATTCAGGGATAATGAGAAATGATGGGACACTAAAATATTTCTAAGCTTATAAAGGAGAGGGGTAGTGAAGGTTCTAGTTTTAAAACTAGATAAGTTCTACTCCCTTAACTAGATAAGTCTGAGTGGCAGTTTAGGACAGAGTAAGTGGCTCAAGAAATTAATACTTTTACTGGCCATGTTGAGTGTCACCTGCAACTCCTCTAGGTTGATGGTCAGACTTGAAGTCAGCAGAGCCATAAGCAGCCTTGGGCACCCTCAGTCTTCTTCACTTGCTGCGAGCAGTACTCTTGGGGCATCCCACCCTTCAGGAGACTGGTGCAGTCTCTGGGCCCAAAGCTCATATTGGTGGCACCTACAACAAGGCCCTGGTGAGTTCTGAGGTCAAGGGTTGTCTCTTGACTCTCTCTGCCAGTGCTCCACTGACCCACCATAGAAGCAAAGCATTTGAGGCTTGGAGTCATGGTTTGGGTGACCTCCAGGGGACAGGGTTCTGTTAAAGTAATGAGAATAAGCTGAACCTGTTCTCTGGTCTTTTGCTTACCTCTCTTTGCCTTCTCCTCCTCCCCAGCCATGTTTTGATTGTCAAAGACTAAGAAGGCAGCTTTCAATAGGTCATTAGTGGGAGTTTGTGGGCCCATGGAGAACTTTTGCAGCTTTCTCTGAATGTTATGGGCAGAATGGCTGATGGAATTGGTGGCTAGGAATATCTAACCTTCTGGGGAATCTGAGCTTACATTAGCACACATTTGGGGGGACTTTCACTAACATCCCCTGAAGCAGGGCTGGTTTTCATCTTTCTTCTGAGTGATCTCCTTTAACTTATTAAAATTAACCAGGTTGGTGGTTTATTTTCTCATTCCTTAGAGCAAACAAATTTTAGAAGGGGATTATTAAGAAGATTTTCTCCTCTCATGGAATGAAACATGGGCACAGCACAAGTGACAAGTCCTTCTTAGGTCCTTGTCTTGTTAGAGAGCTATAAACATCTGGGCATAGAGAATTTTGGACTACTTTCCCTGCCTTTTACAGACTGGAGATGTTATTCTAATTGAGTGTCCCATTGGAGGGCAATGCTTCCCCATTTTCTAGCTTATATTGCAGCCATGTGGCCCTCTGTGGGGAAATGATCCTAGTTCTTTAATTGGATACTGCTGGTATTTCCCATTTTCTCTGGAAAAGGAAACACAGGAACTTATAGACACAGGTCAGGGACTTTAACCTCGCCCTTGCCCAGAAAAATTCCAGAACAACACTCTCAAGGAGTCAGGACCTCAAAACCTGGACAGCCTCTTTCTTGAGGTGTCTGGATTTACACTTCCAGAGGGGTTCCAAAAGCACATCAGGGACTTTAATCCTTGACCAGAAGAATTTCAGGACAATGCTCCTGAGAAGCCGGAGACACAAACCCCATACTTACCTGAGAAATGTCTGGACCTACACCTCCAGGGGTACATTTGCCCTCTGATTTTCCTGTTTCCTGAGGGCTAAAAAGTGAGCATGCTCTAGAGGAAGAAAAGCTTTATATTCAGCTTGCAATCGGCCTCAATAGAGACTAGACGATCAAGGCCTGGAGGGGAGACACTCTCATTAAAAAACACTTAATTCCCATGGGCATTGACGAGAAGTGAATCCCTAGAACTGTTTAGTAAAAGATTCCTTAGCCCAAAATCCTGTGTTACAAAAGATGGAACATCTCAGAAGACATTGAAAGCCAGACAGAGAAGAATGGAGGAGACTCTCATGGAGAAAGGGAGAGGACATCTGTCAAAGAGGTGAAAAGAAGAACAGATTAAGCAGGAGGAAGTGACTGGGTCCCCAGGGGGGTGGAAAGGAAAGAGTGTGGAGAAGTCTCAAAGAGTCATGAGAGAGAGAGAAACAGAGATATAGAGAGAGAGGGAGAGAGAAAGAGTCAGGGGGACTTAATTTAACTCCCATCAGACTCCTGCATGTGAGGAGAAACTCCCAGTCAGGTTTCAAGGGCAGCATCACTCACTGCTCTGAGTCACCTTGGATCTGCATCACATGGAGATTGGCTCCTGCCACCTCTGAGGAGGATGTCAGAGGATGAAGAAAAGACAGATTATATACTAGGGGAGCTGGATCACAGAGTTGCATGAGGAACATTGTAGAGAATAACAACGAGCCAAGTGAGAAGAAAAAGCAAAAGCACATGGCCAAGCCTCCCTGTCAATAGCTAAGACTTAATAGTCCAGATGGTCAGAGACAGTATCTCCTGACTGGCTCGCCAAAATATGTTGCTGGATTTGGGTCTAGGTTCTTGACTGCCTGCAGGAAATAATTCAAGGGAGCAACACAGAGCAAGAAGGTAGAGAATTTATTAAGTATGCATGTGAGAAAACGTATGGGCATCCTTGCAAGAATAGAAGGATGAGAGGCAAGAGGCATGCAAATCATTTTGTAAACTGATTTTTGAAGTGTGAGAATGATTAGAGAATGATTTCCTGTTATGCTGAACAAATAGTATGGCAACTGCATTTCACATACGTATGGTCATGTCATGGTGAGGTTCATGTGTCAACTTGGCCAGGTGGTGGTACCTGTTTGTCTGGTTCAGCAAGTGCTGGCCTGTCTTTTGCTATGAGGACATTTCATAGAATTAAATCATGATCACATCGGCTACATCCACAGCTAATTCCATTTGTAATCAGTCAAGGGGAGTATCTTCTTTAATGAGTGATGCTTAATCTAATCACTGGAAACCTTTTAAGGAGGATTTAGAAGAGACAGGCTCTCTTCCTGCTTCGGCTAGTAAGCCTCTCCTGTGGAGTTCTTCCAGACCCTCTATCAGAATTGTCAGCTTCACAGCCTGCCCTACAGGTTTTGGACTCTACATTCCCACATATGTTTCCTGTTGATTCTGTTTCTCTAGAGGACCCTAACTAATACAGGTCAATAATGCAAGGGGGGTTTATTGCATTGGATAGATACAATTCTCACTGATTGAGAATTGCTACTCACTGATACCACTGTGACTCTCAAAAATGACAAATTGGTTTCAAAAAATAGCCTTGTAGAGAAAGGAGTAATACATTTATTTTTAGAGATGCCAGAAGGGCCATACTCCTGCACAAAGAGGTCAACTACCCTGAAAAACAGCCAAATGTAGTTGTATAATGAAAACTGACCCTGCCAGAAGGCTCCCTCAGAGTCATCCAACAAGATTTCATCATTAGGCAGACTATAGTGTTTATATGGGATCAGCTAATTTAATAAGTTGTTTCACCAGCTTCCTAACTTCCACAGAAAATGTTTCTCCAGAGGCCAAGACCTTCAATCTGCTCATTTTGTGGGCTTGAAGTATTAATTATATTTAAACTCTACAAAAACAAGTAGAACTGTAACCTTCTACACATTAGCTCATAAATTGTTTGACTTTGACATCCTTTTTTTTTTTACTCTGTTCTAGCCCCAACTAACAAGAAGCTCAGCATTTTAGAGACTCAATATAAATCTATAGATCTTGAAGTCATCCACAAGGCCTAATTCCTTAAACAACTGTTATCTCACTTTAGATATATGCTACTAGTCCAGGCTTAAAACAACAACAAAGGGGGAAAATCCATTCAGCTTTATGCATGAAATACAAACCATATTTGGATGAAATCTCAATTTAAGTCAGTGAAAGTATTTGTCTTTGTTTGCTTGTTTTTTGTTTTTTGTGTTTTTTTGCATGGGCAGGCACCGAGAATCGAACCCGGATTTCCAGCATGGCAAGCGAGAATTCTGCCACTGAGCCACCATGGTCTGCCCAAGATTATTTTTTATGTCAAACTTGGTATTTTGGTTTTCAATTTTATGTCAAATATTTAATTCTTTTTTATTTAAAGAACACTAAATGAGAACTCTTTTGTCATATAGAACCAACTATTTATAAGAATAAAGGCCTATCTCTGAATCCCTATCTTGTATATGCTCAGTTCTTATGTGATTATAATCATTGTGTGCATACCAGATGATTTATTATTTAGCAAAGAATTTTCTGTGCATCTATATGATGCACATATTTGTTAGAATTATAGGCAATAAAGTATTTTATTTTTTGGTATATGACAATTACTCCCCAATATTTGGGTATTTGTCATGATTTTTACAATATATCCATTACTATTACATACCATGAGTCATTATTTATAGATATGCTAACATTCTCAGTTTCTATGGAACAGAAAAATAAAATGCTCTTACATTTTCAAAAGACGTGATTTCTAAAAATATATATGTATGTTATTTGTCTTATCTCTCCAATCTGCAATTTCTGTGAAGAATTCTGCTTTCTGTATTACTTCTAAAATCCTGATTCTTACATGGGCATAAAATCTAACTGATTTCCACTTAATATAGAAGGCATAAAAGTGTTTTATAGCAATCATGAATTTAGTTTCATGTCCTCTAAAAAATGTTCCTTCTTCCCAGCATAACAAATTTCCCCACAGATTCCTATTTCTGACAGGAATTTGTAATAGAACAAACAGCTCTCTATTTTTCAAAGTCTGTGGAGGGGATCCCATGTCTCAAAAGAGAGGGAAATTCAAATACATAAAAAAAAATAGTATTTGCATTTTATCCTTCACCATCATTAAACATTCAACAAAAATTCATTGGGTTTTAGGAAACCCCAAGTTTCTCTTGACAGAAAAGGAGACAGTCAAAAGACATAAGAAAAGGTCATATGTCTTTTCAATGTGGAAACAGTATGAAAAGCCAAGGTGCCAAAGAGCAGAAACTTTCCAAACATAGCATGAGAGGGGACGACCCTACATGTAGGTTTCTTTCAGGCATCTTTTTAGAAAAGAAGTAGACTCTGAATAACCTTCATCAACTCATCTACATACACCTCAACTCACGTACATCAAAACTTGAGAACATTTTAAAGGGTCTTAAAATGACAATAGGATATTACATGAGGGTTGTAAGAGTGACACTTGTTTATTCTGAAGATCGAGATCAAGTATAAAATTATTATATTCTATTTTTATTACAAATTTTCTAGTATCTTAAAAGGTAAGTGCTCAGAGAGGCTAACATGATGCATGGATTGATTTGATGATGTAATTGTTCAGATTTAAGCGGTTAATATTCAGGTAACTGAAATGATAGATTGTTAGAGTCACATTGGTAGCCTCAAAAATCCTTAGAAAAATATTAACTCTTTTATGAGTGATAAATTACATATTCTATACATTTGCCAATCTATACCAGAATTGCTTTCCAGACCTATAGCTGAATTTAATTTTCTAGTCATTTAATCACATTTTAGAGCTAGAACAGTGGATCTCAACCTTGTTTACAAGTTTTAAACATCTTGAAACTCAGGCCACACTTCAGGTCATTCAAATAATTATCCCTGGGAGTGGAAACTCGGTATTAGTACTTAAAAAAAAAACTCTCTCAATGATACCAGTGTGTATCCAGCTTGAGTACCACAGAGTTAGAAGAAACATTTGGGTTCACTAACAGCATAACATTTGGAGACTCAGACCCTGAGTCCAAGGATGGTTCTACAATTTGCTAAGTAAGTCGTCTTGGGCAAATCACTTGACGTCTCTGAGCTTCATCTATAAAATAATATGTGGGTTCAATTCCCAGACCTTGCATCGCCATGCCCCCCAAAAATCATTAAAATAATATGAAAACCCTTTATTATTTTTCTTGCTACCTAGTCCAAAATCTCCTTCTATGGATGGAGAAATTACAGCATATAAATGTTAAATGGCTCTTTGATAAAAGAGATTCCAGAATTATTGGTACCCTGTTAAACATAATTCAATGCTGACTCTAATTTTTATTTCTAATTAAATTTGCATCTCTAATAGGTTTAATATATCTGTGAGTTGGAAAGAAATATGAAAGTCTATATACCAAAATGTTAGCAGTGGTTATCATTAGGTATAGAAATAATGGATGATTTTCTTTCCCTCCCTTCTTCCTTCCTTCCTTTCTTTCTCCCTTGCTTCTGGATGAAAGAATATATTCTAAGTATCAAGTTGATTTAATTGCTCTAATCCCAAACGATATACACATCACTTCTGCCACAAAAAAACAGGAAAGCCCAACTCTGTCAAAATTTTGTAGGTCATAAATCTTAAGCAATTCAGAGGATGCTAATTAAGAACAATTACGGACACAAAATTGTTAAATCTATCACAGGGCCTTAGAAGGGGCCTTTGCAAGTGAGAGGCCTTGAAACCCCTTTAAAATCATTAGCTTTTCTGTTAATCTGTCCCCACAGTTAAGACAGCATAGCTATGATTCTACGTGATTTATTATTCCCACGGAGAAGCAATTGATCTTCACTATCTCCAGATTCACAGGCTCAATATACCACTCTTGCATAGATCAACTTCTTTCCATCAGTCATTATCTTCTCTATGTGGCTCTAACCCCTCCCTGGTTCTTCCCTAGACCCTCCCCCACAGTTGAGTTGCAGGACCTTGTGAGGTTCCACCTCCTGCTATCACTTTCTTTGTGGGTGGTTTTCTCACTACAATATCATGAATATAGCCACCTTGACCTTTCCCCCTGCCCATGCTGAGGCAGACAAGACTGAAACGTGTTCAAGTCAGTCTTACTCTGACTCTCTGCTCTTGGCTTGCCTCATAGCTTTCCATTTTTACTCCCAGTCAATTTCTTCACAAATTCCTAGTTGTCTAATTTATTAACATTAATAGGCATTACTTGTACAGTTTTTCATTTGGCTTTAAAATTCTATGTGTAGGGCGGTGCGACGGTGGTTCAGTGGCAGAATTCTCGCCATTTTTCTTAATTTTGACATACCTGGGAGACACATGTTAAATGGATTTCTCAACAGTCCTTCCAAAACCCTTCTTTCTTTCAAAGTTTGGGAGCCCGGCATTCAAATTCCCAACTATCTTTGCAGCTACGGTTGGCTATATGATCTCAACTAATAATTGAAATGTAAGAGGAAACACTCTACTGTGGCCTCTGAGAAAGATTTTTCTGAGAAGGCCCATATAGTGAGTATTTTTGACTTTCTGGGCCATACTAGTCTCTATAACAATTACTCAGTTCTGCCCTGTTAGGGTAAAAGCAGTCCTGGATATTACAACAAATGGGCATGGCTATTTCCCAACAAAACTTTATTTACAGAGAATAGGCAGTAGACCAGATTTTGGCCTACTGGCCATAGTTTGCTGACCCCTATTCTAGAAGGACAGCAAGATATCATTGAATGAAACAATATCTGATTTTCCATATCTTCCCATCCAATATTACTGCCATGTTGAATATTTTGAACAGTTAGTAAACCTTTCTTCACATAACAACCAAAGTGAACCTTTAAAAATATAAACCACACCATGATACTCTCCTGATTAAACATTCCATTGCCATACAGGTATCTATTCATATAGGATAGTTCACCTCAAAATTTCCCCCACCCTGAGAAATTTCCCTTGTCACTCAAGATAACTGTGTCTCAATCTCATTCCATCTCAAAGCATCCTAATTTTTTTTTTATCTTTTTGCACTACCACAAGTAGTTATATATTTGTGTGTTTATTTATTTGATGTCTTTTTTACCCATTGTAAGCATCATCAAGTTGGAGCAGTGATTTTTAGTCTTGCAAATTGCACCACTCATAGAAGATAAAATAGGTGAATAACATCATGGAGGCATTTTGTTAGTTTTACACATAGGCTTTTTTTTTTTTTGCATGGGCAGGCACCGGGAATCAAACCCAGGTCTCTGGCATGGCAGGCAGAATTCTGCCACTGAGCCACTGTTGCACTGCCCTACACATAGAATTTTAAAGCCAAATGAAAAACTGTACAAGTAATGCCTATTAATTTTGATAAATTAGACAACTAGGAATTTGTGAAGAAATTGACTGGGAGTAAGAATGGAAAGCTATGAGGCAAGCCAAGAGCAGAGAGTCAGAGTAAGACTTAAACTGTGACCCCAATTTCTCTCATCTCTAAAAAGGGAAGAATATTTGCTTCTTATGGTAGCAAAAAGGATTAAATGAGATGAGTATATAAAATTTGGTAATTATATAAAACGTAAACTTATAAAACTTTATGTTAATTATATAAACATAGACTTTAGTATGCTCACTACATGAAGCTTTCTTTCTCTCCCCTTGAATATCTCTTCCAACTCATCATTGTACTTTTACGTAAATTGAATTTGTCCTTGCTCAGAGTAGGAGCTTATTCAGAACTATAGAATAAAAGAACAAATGTCCCCATAGGATAATTCCTTAGTTGTAGATGCACACTCACAGGATTGATTCTTTAATTGTGTTTGGCTAGTAAGTACAGAATTTTTCCAAAAACCAACCATTTAGAACAATTTGTTTAAAAGTCTTCCTGGAGAAGAGTGAGTTAGGAAAGTCCCAGTTTTCTCTTTATTGGTGGTGGCATTGGCTGAGCAGAAGGAAATGACAGTGGCATCATCTCCAGAACAGGCCACTCTCTGATGGCCAGGGAACTCCCACGTGAACTGCAACTCTCCTTCCCCAGGTAAGTAGTCCACACTCCCAAGAGTCAGGCAGCCTCGTGGCCCGGAAGTCAGAGGGATACCTCTCTATGTAGCCACGTGTTGCCTGGTGGAAACCAACAATCCAGAGACAAATAGCGACCCTCCTGACCAATCCAAAACAAGCTAGCACTTCCAGTACCCTGAAGAGAGAAGGGAAGAGGCTCAGTGACACCCGGGAGTTCCTTGGAATCTGTCTCCCAGGCCCCTTTATTACTTATACCTCTCAAGACAAGTTTCTGATAGCAAAATGGGAAACCAGAACATATCCTTTAACAAAATTGCCTTTTTACAGTTGAGAACTGTAAACCTCCTGGCTTGTCACAAAACATTGACAAATTATTGTTTACCAAGTTTTGAATCTCAGATGAAATTTTTCTACATTTTATAATCAGATGTCATTTATTAAAATCCTAAAGCTCTAAAGAGTCTTTAAGTCTTAGTGATGGGAAAGTATATGCTCAAAAAAGAAAAACAAAAAAATGAAAAAATCACAACGAACAGTATAAGCAGAAAATGGAATTTACTGATCATCTTTGCAAAGGAAAGATGAGCACTTGATTTTTAAACATCATAATTGAAAATAGTTAATATTTTGATGCAAATATTTTTTCTTTTTAATTTTTTTGTTTTTTTATAACTTTTTTTATTGGATAGTAAAACATATATACAAAGCAAAGAAATGAAAAAGCACTAGTTTTCAAAGAACTCTTCAAAAAGTGATTATAAGATAGATCCCAGAGTTTGTCAGGGACTACCATACGATCCTCTCAAATTTTTCCTTCTAGCTACTCCAGAATATAGGAGGCTAAAGAGCTTAAATGCATTTTTATCATCACAATCAACTGATTTTTCCTTCTTTTTTTGTGAACAATAACATATATACAAAAAAGCTATAAATTTCAAAGCACAGTACCACAATTAGTTGTAGAACATATTTCAGACTTTGACATGGGTTGCAATTTCACAGTTTAAGGTTTTAACTTCTAGCTGCTCTAAAATACTGGAGACTAAAAGAGATATCAATTTAATGATTCAGCATTCATATTCATTTAAGTCCTATCTTCTATGTATAATTCCACCATCACCTTTGATCTTTCCATACCTCTCTTTGGGGTTGTTTGGGCTATGGCAATTCTAAATTTTTGCATTGGAAGGGTTTGTCACTCATATGGGGTAGGGAGATAGAATTATCTGATGTTCTGGAGAGGCTAGGCTAGGTTTCAGGACTTATCTGGACCAGGGACCCATCTGGAGGTTGGTTTCTGGAAAGTTACTCTAGTGCCTGGAACCCTTGTGAAATCTTATATATTGCCCTAGGTGTTTTTTAGGATTGACTGGAATGGTCCTGGTTGGGGGTTGGCAGGTTATGATAGGTAGCAAGGTTTACCTGAAGCTTGCGTAAGAGCAATGTCCAGAGTAGCTGCCCAACTCTATTTGAACTTTCTCTGCCACTGATACTTTATTTATTACACTTCTTTTCCCCCTTTTGGTCAGAATGTAATTGTTGATTCCATAGGGCCAGGTCTGGATTCATCTCTGGGAGTCCCCTCCCATGTCACCAGGGAGACTTTCACCTCTGGATGTCATATTCCATAAAGGGAGGAAGGTGATGATTTCACTTGCAGAATTGGGCTTAGAGAGACTGAGGCTACATCTGAGCAACAATAGAGGTCCTCCAGAAGTAACTCTTAGGCATGCCTATAGGTAGTCCAAGCTTCTCTGCTACCTACATAAGCGTCACAAGAATAAACCTCATGATTGAGTACATGGCCTATTGATTTGGGTATCCCTAAAGTCTGACAAAGCATCAGGGGATTCCCTGATGGTAAGGTTTAATAGTTCCATAGTCTTTCTCACCTCCCTTAGGGGACTTTGTCAATACTTTTCGATTATCTGCTTAATATATTCTAGGATGTTTCCAGGCATTACAATAATCTATACAGATTAAAGGATCTCTTTC
The DNA here is from genome assembly GCA_004026745.1 of Myrmecophaga tridactyla. NCBI lineage: Eukaryota > Metazoa > Chordata > Mammalia > Pilosa > Myrmecophagidae > Myrmecophaga > Myrmecophaga tridactyla. The sequence continues at coordinate 11,928 of PVIY010048786.1, forward strand.
TTATTCTGTGCTTCCTATGTTTCAGTTGTTCAAATGAGCTATATAGATAGGTTAAATTAGATTATGCACTACAGAAAATTTCAGTTCTAGATCAAATAAACCTTTCTTCCATTGGTCTCAAAGAGTATGTGTGGTTCTAAAATATAGACACTCTCTTCCTTACCCCTATGTTCTGAATTACTTTAACCTCAACCTGTTCAGCTTCATTCTTATCTCTAATATCAGGTTATATATATAACAGCCTCTCAAAATCCAGAAATAATAATTACCACTCTGGACTTAATGTGTCTGCTCTAAAAGCTTACAATCTAGGCCTCTGTTTTCTTATAAGCATTTTCTAAAGGTGACCATACCATTTTCGTTTCTGGTTTATTTTGTCTCACCAAATGTCCCACATGTTCACTCACATCATTGCATGCCTCGTAACATTGTTCCTTTCCATAGCAGCATGGTCTTCATTCATAAGTATACACCATCATTCGCCAATCTACTTCTCCATCGGTGCATCCTTCAGCCACCTGCATTCATCGGCATCATTTAGCGGGCCCAAAGTCCACAGTCCATCAACATTCTCAATTTTAGATACTACATTGTTCCCAAGAGACAGAAAAACCAATAAAAACACCCTCACCAAATAGGAAATCTAAACCTCCTCTTAACTCTTGTCCCTCACCCCGTTATTTACCTCTGCTGTTGCTGTGGTAGTGCTGATGGTTTCCTTTTGAACATAGCTCATAGCATGCAATAGCAGTTTTCCCTCTGTACCCTGAACTTAAACACTGTTTATACAAGAACCATATCTTTGAAGTAATTCTTATAAGAATCATTCATATTTCTAGTGTGAGTCAGTGGGACATGTAGGTTTATACAACCCTTTCAATCTTGTTCATCTTCAGTACGGTAATATTACTTCTAGACCCACTAGAAAATCACCTTTTCCCCTATTTCCTTACATTGGAGTTCAACCTCATTAGCTAACGGTTCACCCATCTCTAGCTTCTATGTATTTCTAAGTCCCCTATATTCTGTATTATAAGCCTCTGATTATACCTTTATGCTGGTCATAAAAGTGGAATCATATAGTATCTGTTCTTTTGTGTCTGACTAATTTCACTCAGCATTATGACCTCAAGGCTTATCCATCTTGTCATGTGCTTCAGGACATCATTTTGTCTTACTGCTGCATAAAAATCCATTGTATATATACACCACATCTTGTTGATCCACTCATCTGTTGATAGGCATTTGGTTTGTTTCCATCTTTTGGTGATTGGGAATAATGCTCCTATGAACATCGGTGTGCAAATGTCAGTTTGTGTCACTGCTTTCAGCTCTTCTAGGTATATACCAAGTGGTGCTATTGCTGGGTCATAGGGCAACTTGATATTTAGTTTCCTAAGGAACTGCCAGTCTTCCATAGTGGCTGCACCTTTATACATTCCCACCAGCAATGCATAAGTGTCCCAGTTTCTCCACATCCTCTCCGACATTTATAGTTTCCTGTTTGTTTACTAGTAGCCATTCTTATAGTGGGAGGTGGTATCTCATTGTAATCTTGATCTGCATTTCCCTTATAGCCAGTGAAAATGAGCATCTCTTCATGCACTTTTGAGCCATCTGTATTTCTTCTTCAGAAAAATACTTATTCATATCTTTAGCCCATTTTATAATTGGGTTGTTTGTTCTTTTGTTGTTGAGTTGTATGATTTCTTGGGATATACAGGAAATCAAACCTTTGTCTGATATGTGATTTCCAAATATTTTCTCCCATTGAGTTGGCTGCCTCTTCACCTTTTTGACAAAGTCTTTTGAGGGGCAGAAGCATTTGATTTTGAGAAGTTCCCATTTATCTATTTTTTCTTTTGTTGCCTGTACTTTGGGTAAAAAGTTTAGGAAGTTACCTCCTATTACTAGGTCTTGAAGATGTTTCCCTACATTTTCTTCTAGCAGTTTTATGGTGCTAGTTCTTATATTTCGTTGTTTGATCCACTTGGAGTTAATTTTTGTGTAGGGGGTAAGATAGGGGTCCTCTTTCATTCTCTTGGCTATTGCTATCCAGTTCTTCCATGCACAGTTATTGAAAAGACTATTTTGTCCCAGTTCAGAGGATTTGGGGGCCTTGTCAAAAATCAGTTGACCATAGATTTGGTCTATTTCTGCACTCTTGATTTGATTCCATTGGTCAATGGTCCTGTCTCTGTGCCAGTACCATACTGTTTTGACCACTGTGGCTTTATAAAAGGTTTTAAAGTCAGGGAGTTTTAATCCTCCCACTTTGCTCTTCTTTTTAAATATGCTTTTAGCTATTCAGGGCATCTTTCCCTTCCAGATGAATTTGTAGTTAGCTTTCCCAAATCTTCAAAGTAGGTCGTTGGAATTTTGATTGGTACTGTGTTGAATCTGTAGATCAATTTGGGTAGAATTGACATCTTAACTATATTTAGCCTTCCTATTCACGAGCAGGGAATGTCTTTCCACCTACTTAGATCTCCTTTGATTTCTTTTAGCAATGTTATGTAGTTTTCTGTGTACACGTCCTTTATTTCCCTAGTTAAGTTCTTTCCTAAGTATTTGATCTTTTAGTTGCTATTTTGAATGGAATTTTTTCCTTAACTGACTCCTCAGTGAGGTCATTGCTTGTGTATAGAAATGTTACTGATTTTTGTACATTAATTTTATATCCCACCACCTTTATTAGCTCAAGTAACTTTGCTGTAGATTTCCCAGGATCTTCCAAGTATAGTACCATATCATCTGCAAATAATGAGGGTTTTACTTTTCCTTTCCAGTTTGGATGTCTTTTATTTCTTTGTCCTGCCTGACTGCTCTAGCTAGAACTTCTAGCATAGTGTTGAATAATAGTGGTGGCAGTGGGCATCCTTGTCTTGTACGTGATCTTAGGGGGAAGGCTTTCAGTCTCTCTCCATTGAGTATAATGCTGGCTATCAGTTTTTCACATATTCCCTTTATCATATTGAGGTAGTTACCTTTGTTTCCTATCTTTTGGAGTGTTTTTATCAGAAAAGGATGCTGAATTTTGTAGAATGCTTTTTCAGCATCAATCGAGATGATCATGCGATTTTTCCCTTTTGATTTGTTAATGCACTGTATTACATTAATTAATTTTCCTGTCCTGAACCATCCTTGCATTCCTGGTATAAACCCCACTTGGTCATGGTGTATAATTCTTTTAATGTGCTATTGATTGGATTTGCTAATATTTTATTGAGAATTTTTTGCATCTGTGTTCATCAGGGAGATTGGCCTGTAGTTTCCCTTTCTTTTAGTAACTTTACCCAGTTTTGGTATTAAAATGATATTAACTTCAAAAATGAATTAAGTAGAGTTCCTTTTTCCTCAATTTTTTGGAAAAGTTTGAGCAGGATTGGTGTTAGTTCTTTCTGGAAGGTTTGATAAAATTCCCCTGTGAAGCCATCTGGCCCTGGGCTCTTCCTTGTAGGAAGATTTTTGATGACTGATTGAATCTCTTTATTTGGATTGATTTATTTGGATTGAGATCTTCTATTTCTTCCTGAGTCAGTGTGGCTTCTTTGTGTGTCTCCAGGAATTTGTCCATTTCATCTAAGTTGTCTGTTTTGTCGGCACATAGTTGTTCATAGTATCCTGTTATGATTTCTATTATTTCTTCAGGCTTTGTGGTAATGCACCCCTTTTCATTTCTGATTTTGTTTATTTGCATCCTCTCTCTTTTTTTCTTTGTCAGGCTTGCTAGTGGCCCATCAATTGTATTGATTTTCTCAAAGTATCAACATTCAGTTTTATTGATTCTTTCTATTGTTCTTTTGTTCTCCCATTCATTTATCTCTGTTTTAATCTTTGTTATTTCACTTCTCCTATTTGCTTTGTGGTAGTTTGCTGTTCTTTCTCAAGTTCCTCCAGATTTGCTGTTAAGTCCTCAATTTTTGCTCTTTCTTGTTTTTTAATATAGGCATTTAAGGCAATAAATTTCCTTCTCAGCCCAGCCTTAGTGGCATCCCATAAGTTCTGATAAATTGTGTTCTCATTTTCATTCATTTCCAGATAGCTATTGATTTCTCTAGCAATTTCTTCTTTGACCCACTGGTTGTTTAAGAGTGTGTTATTTAATCTCCATATATTTGTAAATGTTCTCATTCTCTGGTGGTTATTGAGATCCAGCTTCATCCCATTGAGATCAGAGAAAGTGATTTGAATAATTTCAATATTTTAAAATTTATAAAGACCTGTTTTGTGCCCCAGCATATGATCTATGCTGGAGAATGTTCCATGAGCATTAGAGAAGAATGTATAACCTTGTGCTTTGGGTTGCAATGACCTATATATGTCTAATACATTTTTCAAGTTATTTACCTTCTCTATTTCCTTGTTGATCTTCTGTCTTGTTGTTCTATCTATAGAGGAGAGTAGTGTATTGAAGCCTCCTACTATTATTATTGAAACATCTTTCACTCCCTTCAGTTTTGCCATTGTCTGTCTTATGTACTTTGGAGCTCCTTGATTGGGAGCATAAACATTTATGATTGTTATATCTTCTTGGTGAATTGACCCTTTAATTAGTATATAGTGTCTTTCTTTGTCTCTTATGATGTCTTTATATTTAAAGTCTGTTTTGTCCAATATTAGTATAGCTACTCCTGCTCTCTTTTGGCTACAACTTGTGTGGAAAATCTTTTTCCATCCTTTCACTTTCAATCTATTTGTATCCTTGTATCTTAAATGAATCTCTTGTAAGCAATATATAGCTGGATTATGTTTCTTAATCCATTTTGCCAATTTGTATCTTTTAATTGGTAAGTTTAGTCTATTAACATTCAAAGTTATTACTGAAAAGGTGTTCCTTGATTCCACCATCTTATCTTTTTTATTTTATTTGTCAGTTCTATGTATTCTTTTCCCTCTTTCTCTTTGTATTCTTTAAATTACCCTTAGCGGTACTTTTCAATTCTCTGCCTTCCTCCAGACCTCCCTCTCCTGTCTTTTTTTTTTCAGCCGGTAGAACTCCTTTTAGTATTTCTTGTAGGGCTGGCCTCTTACTGACAAATTCTTTCAGGCCTTCGTCTGTGAGAATTTTCATCTTTCCCTCAATTTTGAAGGACAATTTGGCTGTTTACAGAATTCTTGGCTGGAAGTCTTTCTCTTTCAGGGTCTTGAATATATCATACCACTGCCTTCT
>PVIY010048787.1:0-17104 GCA_004026745.1 Myrmecophaga tridactyla
AGAAGGAGAAGAGAAGGGAAAAGGAGGAGAAAAACTAATGGAGGAAATTATCACTGAAAATTTCACAAATCTTATGAAAGACTTAAAATTATAGATCCAAGAGGTGCAGCGTACCACAAAGAGAATAGATTCAAACAGATATACTCCAAGACACGCACTAATCAGAATGTCAGATGTCAAAGAAAAAGAATATTGCAAGCAGCAAGAGAAAAATAACCCATCACAAACAAGGGAAGCCCAATAAGACTGTTTGTAGACTTCTCACCTTCTCATGGAGGTAAGAAGACAGTGGTATGATATACTTAAGTTACTAAAAGAGGAAAACTGCCAACCAAGAATTCTATATCCAGCAAAATTATCTTTCAAAAATGAGGGGGAGCTTCCGGGTCAAGATGGCGGTTTAACAATGTGCACATTTTAGTTCGTCCTCCAGAACACCTACTAAATCACCAGAAACAGTACAGAACAGCTCCTGGGGCCACATTAGTGACCAGACACACAGTGTATCCCAGTCAGGACCAGCTGGACCAGCTGCGAGCCCCCACAGAACCCAGGGAGAGTTCACCAAAGTTAAAGGTACTGCATCATCTTACGCTGGTGGGACCTACAGGCAGACAAGCACAACATACTGGGAAGGATAAGAAAAACAGAGTCTAGAGACTTCACAGGAAAATCTTTCAACCTGCTGGGTCTCACCCTCAGGGAAAACCGAAGCAGGTGACTCTTTCCTCCTGATAGGTGGCCACTTTAGTCTGGGAAAATCTGGCAGGGGTCTATAATATCTAAGTAGACCCTCCTAAGGGTGGGGGGGATAAAAGACACCATACAAGCAGGGCAAGAAACAAGAACTGAAAAATTCTCCTCTGTTAAACAAAACTTAAGCTAGAGGTCCAGATAAAGTTGAACTGAATATCAAAGAACAGATAGACAACAAATTCATCCAATAAGAAAACCCTAGCTAAAAGAAGTGAAAGCAATCTCCAGAATAAACTAATTAAGGTAATTAAATGCCTAGACACCAGCAAAAAATAATAAATCACACTAGGAAAATTGAAGATATGGCCCAGTCAAAGGAACAAACCAACAATTCAAATGAGATACAGGAGCTGAAACAATTAATTCAGAATATACGAACAGACTTGGAAAACCTCATCAAAAACCAAATCAATGAATTGAGAGAGGATATAAAGAAGGCAAGGAATGAACAAAAAGAAGAAATTGAAAGTCTGAAAAAACAAATCACAGAACTTATGGGAATGAAAGGCAAGGTAAAAGAGATGAAAAAAACAATGGAAACCTACAATGGTAGATTTCGAGAAACAGAACATAGGATTAGTGAACTGGAGGATGGTACATCTGAAATCCACCAAGAAAAAGAAACTATAGGGGAAAAAATGGGAAAATATGAGCAGGGACTCAGGGAATTGAAAGACAATATGAAGCACACAAATATACGTGTTGTGGGTATCCCAGAAGGAGAAGAGATGGGAAAAGGAGGAGAAAAACTAATGGAGGAAATTATCACTGAAAATTTCCCAGCTCTTATGAAAGATTTAAAATGACAGATCCAAGAAGTACAGCATACCCCAAAGAGAACAGATCCAAATAGACGTACTCCAAGACATTTACTGATCAGAATGTCAGAGGTCAAAGAGAAAGAGAGAATCTTGAAAGCAGCAAGAGAAAAGCAATCCATCACATACAAGGGAAGCCCCATAAGACTATGCATAGATCTCTCAGCAGAAACCATGGAGGCAAGAGGACAGTGGGATGATATATTTAAATTACTAAAAGAGAAAAACTGCCAACCTAGAATTCTATATCCAGCAAAATCGTCCTTCAAAAATGAGGGAGAAATTAAAACATTTTCAGACAAAAAATCACTAAGAGAATTTGTGACCAAGAGACCAGCTCTGCAAGAAATACTAAAGGGAGCACTAGAGACAGATACAAAGACAGAAGAGAGAGGTGTGGAGAAGAGTGTAGAAAGGAAGACTATGAGTAAAGGTAAAAAGAAGGAAAATTAGGTATGACATATAAAATCCAGAAGGCAAAATAGAAGAAGAGAGTACTCCCCATGCAGTAATAACACTAATGTTAATGGATTAAACTCTCCAATCAAAAGACATAGTCTGGCAGAATGGATTAAAAAACAGGACCCATCTATATGCTGTCTCTACTCAAAGGACATGAGGGCAAGGACACAAATGGACATTTACACACCAATGTTCATAGCAGCATTATTTACAATTACCAAGAGATGGAAGCAGCCAAAATGTCCATCAACAGACAGTTGGCTAAACAAACTGTGGCATATGCATAAGATGGAATATTATGCAGCTGTAAGACAGAATAAAGTTATGAAGTATGTAACAACATGAATGGACCTTAAGAACATTAAGCTGAGTGTGATTAGCCAGAAACAAAAGGACAAATACTGTATGGTCTCACTGATATGAACTGATATTAGTGAATAAACTTGGAATAGTTCCTTGGTAACAGAGACCATCAGGAGATAGAAATAGGGTAAGATATTGGGTAATTGGAACTGAAGGGATACAGATTGTGCAACAGGACTGAATATAAAAACTCAGAAATGGACAGCACAATATTACCTAACTGTAATACAATTATGTTAAAACACTGAATGAAGCTGCATATGAGAATGATAGAGGGAGGAGGGCTGAGGCATAAATGAAATCACAAAGAAAGAGAGACGATAAAGATTGAGATGGTATAATCTAGGAATGCCTAGAGTGTATAATGATAGTGACTAAATGTATAAATTTTAAAAATGTTTTTGCATGAGGAAGAACAAAAGAATGTCATTACTGCAGTGTGCTGAAAATACTTGGTAATTAATATTTAAAAATTTCAACTTACGTGTGAAACTAAAGCAAAAAAAAGTTCATTTGGTACAAAATTTATAGTTTGACTAGTGCATCTCCTAATATAACTTATGTAGATAGTTGATTGAACACCTTAAGTACACGGAACTTTGTATAGGACATGAGATTTTGTTAGTTTGTCCAGGTGATGCCCTGATGAATCCCAGAGTGATTTGATCAGTGAGTGGAAAAGTATTTGCAAAGTTCCCTTGGGGTAATGGTGAGAATGGGGGAAAACTCAACTTCCCCAGATTGAATTCTTGATATTCTCACAAGCAGTGTGGACAACCAAAGCTATAGGCTGAGCCCCCAGTCTTGGGGTTTGTTCATATGAAACTTAACCCCACAGGGGATAGGTCAAGCCTAGTTGAAGTTAGGCCTAAGAGTCACCCCCAAGAGAGCCTCTTTTGTTGCTCAGATATGGCCTCTCTCTCCAGCCAACACAGGAAGCAGACTCACCACCCTCCCCCTGTCTACGTGGGACATGACTCCCAGGGGTGTGGACCTTTCTGGCAATGTGGGACAGAAATCCCAGAATGAGCTGAGATTCAGCATCATGGGATTGAGAAAACCTTCTCGACCAAAAGGGGGAAGAGTGAAATGAGACACAGTGTCAATGGCTGAGAGATTCCAAACAGAGTCGAGAGGTTATCCTGGAGGTTATTCTTATGCATTAATAGATATCACCTTGTTAACCAAGATGTAATGGAGAGGCTGGAGGGAACTGCCTGAAAATGTAGAGCTGTGTTCCAATAGCCATGTTTCTTGATGATGATTGTATAATGATATAGCTTTCACAATGTGACTGTGTGATTGTGAAAACCTTGTGTCTGATGCTCCTTTTATCTATCTTGTCGACAGATGAGTAGAACATATGGAATAAAAATAAATAATAGGGGGAACAAATGTTAAAATAAATTTAGTTTGAAATGCTAGTGATCAGTGATAGGGAGGGGTAAGGGGTATGGTATGTAAAATTTTTTTTTCTGTTTTTGTTCTATTTTTCTGTTGTCTTTTTATTTCTTTTTCTGAACTGATGCAAATGTTCTGAGAAATGATCATGATGATGAATATGCAACTATGTGATGATATTGTGAATTGCTGAGTGTATGTGTTGGGAATGTGTTTCTTTCTTGTAATTTTTTTTAATTAATAAAAATTTTTTTTAAAATGAGGGAGAAATTAAAACATTTACATACTAAAAATCACTGCCAGAATTTGTGACCAAGAGACTAGCTCTGCAAGAAATACTAAAGAGAGCACCAGAGGCAGAGAGGAAAAGACAGGAGGGAGAGAGGTATGGAGAAGACTGTAGAAATGAAGACTATCAGTAAAGGTAAAAAGAAGAAAACTTAGATCTGACATATATAATCCAAAAGGCAAAATGGGTGTAGAAGGAAGTACTGCCCTTACAGTAATAACACTAAATTTTAATGGATTAAATTCACCAATCAAAAGACAGACTGGTAGAATGTATTAAAAATAGGAGCCATCTATATGCTGTCTATAAGGAGACGCATCTTAAGACTCCAGGATAAACATAGGTTGAAAGCGAAAGGCTGGGAAAAGATATTTCATGCAAACAACAATCAGAAAAGAGCAGGAGTGGCTACACTAATATCCAACAAATTAGACTTCAAACGTAAAACAGTTAAAAGAGACAAAGGACATTATGTATTAATAAAAGGAACCATTCAACAAGAAGACATAACAATCACAAATATTTATGCACCCAGCCAGAGTGCTCCAAATACATGAGGCAAACACTGAAAAGAGAAATAGACACATGTACCATAACAGTTGAAAACTTCAATTCCCCACTCTCATCGACGGACAATACATGTAGACAGAGGATCAAAAAAGAAACAGAGAATTTGAACAATACAATAAATGATCTAGAGTTAACAAACATTTATAGAACATTACACCCCACAACAGCAGGATACACCTTTTTCTCAAGTGCTCATGGATCATTCTCAACGATAGACCATATGCTGGGTCACAAAGCAAGTCTCAATAAAAACACTTTCTCAGATCATAAAGGAATGAAGTTGGAAATCAATAATAGGTAGAGTGCCAGAAAATTCACAAATTTCTCTGAACACATACTCTTAAACAATCAGTGGATCAAGGAAGAAATTATAAAAGAAATCAGTAAATATCTCAAGGCAAATGAAAATGAAAAAAAAAAACATATCAAAATTTATGGGATGAAGCAGACAGTGCTAAGAGGGAAATGTACTGCCCTAAATGCCTATATCAAAAAAGAAGAAAGGGCAAAAATCAAGGAATTAACTGTTCACTTGGAAGAAATAGAGAAAGAACAGTAAACTAATCCAAAGCAAGCAAAAGGAAAGCAATAATGAAGATTGGAGCAGAAATAAATGAAATTGAGAACATGAAAACAAACAAGAAAATCAACAAAACAAGAAGTTAGGTCTATAAGAAAATCAATAAGATTGATGGACCCTTAGCGCGATTGACAAAAAGGAGAAGATGCAAATAAATAAAATCAGAAATTGAAGAGGAGACATAATCACTGACCCAACAGAAATAAAGGAGGTAATGAGAGAATACTAGGAATAACTTTATGCTAATAAACTCAACAATGTAGATGAAATGAATAACTTCCTAGAAAGGCAAGAACAACCAACATTTACTCAAGAAGAAATAGACAACTTCAACAAACTATTCACAAGTAAAGAAATTGAATAACTCATTAAGAAGCTCCCAAAAATGAAACTCCAGGACCAAATGGCTTCACATGTGAATTCTACCAAATATTCAAGAAGGAATTAGTACCAATCCTGCTCAAAATCTTCAAAAAAATTGAAGAGGAGGTAAGGCTACCTAACTCATTCTATTAAGCCATCATCACCCTCATCCCAAAGCCAGACAAAGATACTACAAGTAAAGGAAATTACAGACCAATATCTCTGATGAATACAGATGTAAAAATCCTCACCAAAATTCTTACAAATCGAATCCAGCAGCACATTAAAAGAATTATACACCAAGACCAAGTAGAATTCATACCAGGTATGCAAGGATGGTTCAACATAAGAAAATCAATTAATGTAATACACCATATCAACAAATCAAAGCAGAAAAACCACATAATCATCTTGATTGATGCAGAAAAGGCCTATGACAAAATTCAACATCCTTTCTTGTTGAAAACATTTCAAAGGCTAGGAATACAAAGGAACTTCCTCAACATGATAAAGGGAATATATGAAAAACCCACAGCTAACATCATCCTCAATGAGGAAAAACTGAAAACTTTTCCCCTAAGATCAGGAACAAGGAAGGATGTCCACTATCACCATAGTTATTCAACATTGTGTTGGAAGTTCTAGCCACAGCAATTAGACAAGAAAAAGAAATACAAGGCATCAAAATTGGAAAGGAAGAAGTAAAACTCTCACTGTTTGCAGATGATATGATATTATACGCTGAAACCCCCCAAAAATCCACAGCAAAACTAATAGAGCTAATAAATGAGTACAGCAAAGTGGCAGGTTAGAAGACCAACACTCAAAAATCTGTAATGTTTCTAAACACTAGTAATGAAAAATCTGAGGGGGATATCAAGAAAAAAATTCCCTTTAGAATTGCAACCAAAAGAGTAAAATATTTAGGAATAAATTTAACTTAAGATGCAAAAGATTTATACAAAGAAAACTACAAGAAATTGCTAAAAAGAAATCACAGAAAACCTAAATAAATGAAAGGGCATACCGTGTTCATGGATGGAAGACTAAATATAGTTAAGATGTCAATTCTACCTAAATTGATTTATAGATTCAATGCAATACCAATTAAAATCCCAAAAACTTACTTTTCAGATATAGAAAAACCAAAAACCAAATTTATCTGGAAGGGCAGGGTGCCCCGAATAGCTAAAGATATCCTTAGAAAGAAAAAAGAAGTAAGAAGACTCACACTACCTGACTTTAAGGCATATTATGGAGCTACAGTGGTCAAAACAACATGGCACTGGCATAAAGATAGATATACTGACCAATGGAATCAAATAGAGTGTTCAGATATAGACCCTCTCAACTATGGACAATTGATCTTTGATAAGACAGTCAAGCCAACTCGCCTGGGACAGAACAATCTCTTTAATAAATGGTTTATAAGTACTGGATATCCATATGCAAAAGAATGAAAGAGGATCCATATCTCACACCTTATACAAAAATTAACTCAAAATGGATCAAGGACTAAACATTAGATCTAAAACCATAAAACTGTTAGAATAAAATGTAGGGAAATATCTTATAAATCTTATAATAGGAGGCGGTTTCCTAGACCTTATACCCAAAGCAGAAGCATTGAATAAATAAATAAATAAATAAATAAATGGGAATGCCTCAAAATTAAACACTTCTGTGCATCAAAGAACTTCGTCAAGAAAGTAAAAAGACAGCCTACACAATGGGAGACAATATTTGGAAATGATATATCAGATAAAGGTCTAGTATCCAGAATATACAGAGACATTGTTCAATTCAATGACAAAAAGACAGACAAGCTAATTACAAAATGGGAAAAAGACAGGAACAGACACTTCTCAGAAGAGAAAATACAAATGGCTAAAACTCACACGAAAAGATGCTCAACTTCCCTGGCTATTAGGGAAATGCAAATCAAAACCACAATGAGATATCATCTCACATCCATCAGGATGGCCATTATCAATAAAACAGAAAACAACAAGTGCTGGAGAGGATGTGGAGAAAGAGGCACACTTATCCACTGTTTGTGGGAATATAAAATGGTACAACCATTGTGGAAAGCAGTTTGGCAGTTCCTCAGGAAGCTAAGTATAGAATTGCCATATGATCCAGCAATACCACTGCTAGGTAGCACACGAGGGCAAGGACACAAATGGACACTTGCACACCAATGTTTATAGCAGCATTATTTACAATTGTGAAGAGATGGAAACAGCCAAAATGTCCATCAACAGATGAGCAGCTAAACAAGCTGTGGTATATACATACAAGGGAATATTTATGCAGCTGTTAGACAGAATAAGGCCATGAAGTATGTAACAACATGGATAGACCTTAAGGACATTATGCTGAGTGAGATTAGCCAGAAACAAAAGGACAAATACTGTACGGTCTCACTAATACAAACTACCATTAGTTAATGAACTTGGAGAATTTCAGTTAAGAACAGAGACCATCAGGAGATAGAAATAGGGTAGATACTGGGTAATTGGAGCTGAAGGGATACAGATTGTGCAACAGGACTGATTATAAAAATTCAGAAATGGATAGCACAATACTACCTAACTGTCATACAATAATGTTAGAACACTGAATGAAGCTGAATGTGAGAATGATAGAGGGAGGAGGCCTGGGGGCACAAATGAAATCAGAAGGAAAGACAGGCAATAAAGACTGAGATAGCATAATCGAGGAATGCCTAGAATGTATAATCTAGGAATGCCTAGTGTGTATAATGACGACTAAATGTACAAATTTAAAAATGTTTTGCATGAGGAAGAACAAAGGAATGTTGATACTGTAGGGTGTTGAAAACAGATGGTAATTAATATTTTAAAACTTCAACTTATGTGAGAGACTCAAGTAAAAACTGTTTATTTTGCACAAAATTTATATTTTCACTAGTGTATTTCTTAATATACGTGGACAGCTTAACTGAATACCATAGTACATGGAACCTTGAGTAGGGCATGAGATTTAGTAGGTTTGTCCAGAGTGATGCCCCGATAAATCCCAGAGTGATTTGAACAGTAAATAAAAAAGTATTTGCAAAGTCCCCTTGGAGGAAATGGTGAGAAAAGGGGAAAATTCAACTTCCCCAAGTGGAGAATTATCGATACTCTCACAAGCAGTGGGGACAACCAAAGCAATAGGCTGCGCCCCCAATCTTGGGGTTTGTTCATATGAAACTTAACCCCACAAAGGATAGGATAAGTCTACTTAAAATTAGGCCTAAAAGTCACCCCCAAGAGAACATCTTCTGTTGCTCAGATGTGGCCTCTCTCTCTCAGCCAACATGAGAAGGAAATTCACTGCCCTCCACCTCCCCACGAGGGACATGACTCCCATGGATGTGGACCTTCCTGGCAACATGAGACAGAAATCCTAGAATGAGCTGGGACTCAGCATCATGGGACTGAAAAAACCTCGACCAAAAGGGGGAAGAGAAAAATGAGACAAAATAAAGTGTCAATGCTGAGAGATTCCAAACACAGTCGAGAGGTTATTCTGGAGGTTATTCTCTCGCATTATATAGATATCACCTTTTTAGTTAAGATATAATGGAGAGGCTGGAGGGAAGTGCCTGAAAATGTGGAGCTGTGTTCCAGTAGCCATGTTTCTTGAAGATGATTGTATAACAATATAGCTTTCACAATGTGACTGTGTGATTGTGAAAACCTTGTGTCTGACACTCCTTTTATCTACCTTATCGACAGATAAGTAAAATATATGGATTGAAAACTTTTTTTATGAACTTTTTAAACATAATATGCATAAATCTTAATACTATTTTAAATGTAAAAGTGAACTATCCTCACATACTATGAACCAAAGCAATATGAAAATACTGATTTTTCTTAAATATTATGATGATAGCTGAGGAAAAGCCAATTCCCCAAGAATACATTTAAAATGAAGATTTATTCTGAAATCTTTAGGCATAGCATACTGTTGGATCAGGCATGGCTGCAAGAGCTTTACATGTATGAACTCATTAAATCCTCATAACAAACTTTCTTATGCCATTATCCCCACTTTATGAACAAGAAAATAAGACAGAAGTGAAATCATGCTTTTAATCTCAGGTAAGTGCTCACTTCTCAAACTACATAAATATAACATTTATTTGCTTTCTTAACTACAATATATTTACACATTTTTACAATTAGAACACCTCGAGTTAATGAAAAGACAATTTCGATTGCCTCTAGAACCCTGCAATTTGGGATCCCAAGGCAGCTAGTGTTAAAAATATACATGCAATGCATATCAACCCCTAACCATCATAGTTCCCCATGCTCATGAGTCAGTCAGGTGGAACATTTATCCCTCCTTTCATATATCCTTCTCCATTCCATGGTGGTCATCTTTTACATCTTTTCTGATCCCATGCTGACACTGCTTTTCATTTTAATTTGGTTTCACCGGAACACAAATCCTGACAAGTCTCTCCCAGAACTTTGAACTAGTACCATATACATGCAAGACAATTAGTCTGCTTGCTCATAATATGGTAAATCCAGACAATGAGGTTATCGGATGGAGGGCAAATAAATGAAGTATTTTTCTGCTTCTGCTTTTGCCATGGAATATTTGTGGCTCATTTAAACTTCAGGTTTCTACTCACCAGTTGACAGGCATGCTTTATTCTCTCCACAATCCCATCAAGTCCCAAGTACTGTAAAGATAACCACAGTGGCAGGGCACGGAGTTTGTCTGCTGGCTTATTTGATGTAAGACCTGCAACTAAGGTCTGAAAAAAACAAGAGGGATTTACTACTCAAAGCCAGAGAAATCACACGACCAAACTAACTAGTTACCATTTATTACACAGTTATATGACAGATACGATGCTAGGCACTTTGCTTGCATTACATATTTGATTGTCCAACAATTCTATGAGGTAAGAATTCTAGGCACATCAGCTCAGAGACCTTGTTTGTCCAAGAGTTCACTAAGAAGTTGCAGAGCCAGAATGAGAATTGTGATTGGTCAAATCTCAAAGCCAGAGCTCTTAGCCACTCAAGAAGTAGCCCCTTCCAAGGCTGCTTTGAGCATCCTCAAATATGTGGACATTATGAACTGAGCAAGGCATGAACTGTTTTAGGAGTAACCACTATGCTGTATGTGCCTATCACTAACCAATCCACTGTCAAGAACCACTGCTACAGTTCTATATAAAATATCATGTTACAGCCTTTTGGGCAATAGGATCAGGAGACTTAAAATACTCCAATTCAGTAATTTTACTTCTAGGAACCTATTCCAAGGAGACAATTTGAAATGTAGAAAGATGTTCATTATTCCAGTAACAAAATATGAAAACATCCTAAAAGTTCTTAATGAAGAATGATTTAAAAATTCTTTAAGTAACAGAATATTATGCTGTCATAAAATGTCATAAAATTTATTATACTCATAGGGAAGTATGGGGAAACTGAATAGAAAAAAATATATGGTTTGATTTCATTTATATTAACAATTTTTTTTGAGCATACTAGAAGGAACCACAAAAAATGTTAATAGGAAGCAGAATTAAGGAAATTTTTCCCTTTTCCCCTTTACATTTCTGCATTTTGCCCCCAAACCAAATAATGGTTATTAACCACTCTTCATCTTTTTCCTCGTGAGAGCAAGCTTACCAAGGCAGGATCATCATGTTTATAAAGTGTAACTGCAGGAACAGCTGGCAAGCCCAGCCACGGGCCAGGAGTCAATGTCATGCTATCACATTTGGTTGCAGCCTACCAAAAGGAGAACAACTTTTGTCAGACTATCTGAAAGAATGCACTAAATTCAATACCCTCCTCCATTCATAAAAACAGTGGTTGAGTGATTTGAATTCCTTCTTAAAAATGCCAATATTTAGTAAATCGACAACATACCAGCACCGATGAGGAGACATAACCTAGAGCCAATGTTGCCAGATTCACACTGAAAGAAAAGACACCAGTCTAAGGATTAATTATTTACTGTTACTTATTCACTATGTATGTACTTTAAAAAAAAGTACAAGCTGATACTTAAATGTTTTCCAGCTATGTTATTAGCTTTTATAACAACAGAAAATGTTCTTTATGTAAATTTCAGGAAAACCTTGAAAATACATTTTAAGCAAGATATATTTCAGGGGATGCCTTCTACTTATTTAGTATAATGGGCACACCATTTTATATCTGTTATAGCTTTTTTCTTTCCAGTCATTATTCTTTTCCTGAAGGATAAAATAAAAAAGAAACCTACCGGGCCACGGTGGCTCAGCAGGTAAGAACGCTTGCCTGCTGTGCCCGAGGACCCGGGTTCAATTCCTGGTGCCTGCCCATGTAAAGAAAAAAAAAAAACAAACCTACCTATTATGAAATGTTACATACATGCTACTTTGGGCTGTCCTGCTTTCTCTCATCCTTCTTATACAGCATTCCAACTGGAGACTGGAGAACCACCCCAATCTCTTCTATCAGACCATAAGCTTTGGGTGGAGAAGATATCACCACCACCTGCTCCAGAGGCAAATAACCTAAACCATTAACGCTACACTTCCCTAGCCACAGTGATTGATTGGTTCAGTAGGAGACTTTCACAGGGACTTCTGGCCCATTGAACAGGAATGTGGAAAGGCTGGAGCTGCTGCACTACCTTGCACCATATTAGAAAATATTTAACTCTAACTGGAGCCACTATAAAGGAAATTAAACCCAGTGGTGAGGGAAGAGAGAGACACAGAGTCCTGGTTGATACTGTGCCTAAAGCCAGTCTAACACTGGTCTTTTCAGGGAACTGAGACAATAAAATCTTCTTTTGCTTATGCCAACCAGGAACATTTTGTTATTTACAGTCAAAAGAGCATTTAGGAATAAACATCACTAGAAAGTGAGATCCTGCATTTCATATCCCTCCTCCATTACAGCTGTGTGAGGGGACAACATGGAGCAAACTCCATCATCTACTTACCCCTCCACATGAAGCCACATGCCATACTTCTCACAGAGTTCTTTCAAACGTCCAATCTTGTCTGTGTGTCCTACTGCTGCAGTACCTAGAATTAAGCAAACAAAAAAAGATACTAAAAGGAACTAATGTTTTTTGAGTTTTAACTGCCTCAGAGCTTTTATATAAATATTATTGCCTCATGGGGGAAGAAAATTCCCACATTTCTATTTTATTGAGATTTTCTTTGTGGATTATTTTTAGATCAACTTTTACAAGTTGATTATGCAAATTTTGAAAAGAATGTGTACTTTCCATTATATGTACCTATTAAATCAAGTCTTTCCTTTACTTATTTTCTATTTGATCTGTTGATTATTCAAATCTCCCACCAAGATGGTAGGTTTAGTCAATTTTTGTATTCCAACAGTTTTTCCTTTATATTTTTCAAAGTTATGCTAATAAACATTCAAATCTCTTAGTAGATTAAATCCTTTCAATAATGTGGTCTATCTCATCTCACATTAATATGCAACAATGCATTATTTTTGTTAGCATTTGCCCTTTTATTTTTGTGTGTCACTTTCTCAGTTACTTTGATTTAAGTGTTTCCCTTATAAAGAGTGCAGAGATGAATGTGGGGTTGGTTTTTTTAATCCAATCTGAGAGGTTCTTTCTTTTTATATAGGTCATGAATTCTGAAGCTAGTTTTAAAATATTAAACACTATGTCAATCTCTTGGTAAATTGTTATACAACAGATTTTGCTGGTCAGATCCCTTCTTCAAAGATAGAGCATAAATAAAATGCAGGGTCATACTCTCCCCCAAATGTCCTAAATTACTAAGATTTTAAAACCTCATCAGCTGCTTCAAAAAATACTAAAATTACTAATACAAAAAATACTAAATACTAAAGAAAATGGTTCATATACCAGGAAAAGAACTGAAAACTTTTCCCCACACACAAATCTATCTTAAATTAAAAATAAAAAAACTTAACTGATATGTTTGGTGTAGTTGAAACAAGACATATGCCAATGTATGGGTTTCCTCACATGACCCCTTCAGCAAAATATAAAGGAAAGTGCTGTGCTTTAGTGGTATAATGGCACTCAAATACCCTTTTCAAATGTTTTGACAACCTCTGCTGACTAACCCCTGGAATGTGTATTCTGGCGACTGTAATACAGTCATACTGGTAAGTCAATCAGTCCCATGTAAATCACAGCCTCTTCAGTCTATCAAACCTGTTACTTTTAAACACACAATACAGTAAGTCAGGCAGGAGGTCGTAGTTGTTCTGCTGGCAACAGATACTGGTTTTTTTTTAATAAGTTTTACTGAGGTATAATTTATATACAGTAAAATCCATTCATATGGTTCAATGAGTATTCACAAATGTATAGTTGTGCAGTAACCACCAACACAATCAAGAGGTAGAATATTTTTATCACTCCTATAGCTCCCTCATTCCCCACTGTTGTTGCTCCCCTCTCTACTCGTCACTGGCCCCAGGCAACCCTGATCTGTTTTCTGTCACTGTAGTTTTGCCTTTATTGGAATTCCATATAATAAAATCATACAGTATGGAATTCTTTGTGTCTGGCTTTTGTCGCTTTAGCATAATGCTTTCGAAATTCATCTGAGATGATATGTATAGCACCATTTACTACTAAGTGGTATTCCATTGTATGGACATACTATGATTTGTTTATCCATTCAACAGCTGAAGGACATGAGGATTGCTTCCAGTTATGAACATGCACGTTCAAATCTTTGCGTGGACAAGTTTTCATCTTTTTCATAAATAGTTGATATACAGAAGTGGGATTGATGGGTCATACGGAAGGCTATTTTTAACTTCATAAGAAACTGCCAAACTTTTCAGAGTGGATGTAACATTTTGTATTCTTACCAGCGAGGTACAAGAGCTTCAGTTGCTCTAGATCCTTGTCAGCACTGCAATTTTTTATTTACTTCATTCTTATATATTACATAGTATTTCATTGTGGGTTTTTAAAATAATTTTTATTGTGGTAGCACATATACAATACAAAACTTCATGTGTACAATTCGGTGATATCAATTTCATTCACAATGTTGTGCTGTTATCACCACCTTCCATCACCAAAACCTTTTCATTATGCCAAATAGAAACCCTGTACCCTTGAAGCAGTAACTCCCCAACTTTCCTTCCATCCTTCCACTTCATTCCTACCTCCACCCTCTCGTAACCAGTAATCTACTTTGTGTCTCTATGAATTTACTTATTTTGGGTATTTCCAACAAGTGAAATCACACAATATTTGTACTTCAATGTTTGGCTTATTTCACTTAACATGATGTCTTCAAGGCTCATCCGTGTTGTAGCATATATCAGAACTTCATTCCTTTTCATGGCTGAGTAATGGTAAGTACATGCCATATTTTGTTTATATACATATCCGTGGATGACAATCAGGTTGCTTCCAACTTTTGTCTATTGTAAGCAGTTTTGCTATGAATATTGGTGTACAAATATCTAGGTGAGCCCCTGTTTTCAATTATTTTGGGTATATACCTAGAAGTGGGATTACTGCATTAAATGGTAGTTGTATATTTAGTTTTCTGAAGATCTGTCAAAGTGTTTTCTATAGCACTTGCACAATTTTACATTCTCCCCAACAATGTATAAGGGTTGCTATTTCTTGCATCCTCACCAACATCTGTTCAATGTGATTGTAATTTGCATTTCTCTAATAACTAATGATGTTAAGCATCTTGTCAAGTGCTTATACATTCATATATCTTCTTTGGTGAAGTGTCCGTTCAAATTTTTGTTGGTTTTAAAAAGTGTATTATCTGCCTCATCAAAGAGTAAGAATTTGTTATGTAGTCTGTAGATGAGTCCTTTCTCAAGTATATGTTTTGCAACTTTTTCTTCCAGTCTGTAGCATGCTTTTAATTTTCTTAAGAATAGTGATAAAATAAAAAAAACTTTAAGTTTTGATGAAGTTCAATTTATGGTTCATGCCTTTTATATTCTATCTAAGAAATCTTTACCTAGCCCAAAGTCATAAAAATCTTCTGTTTTCTCCTAGCAATTTCACAGTTTTAGTTACTAGGTGTATTATCCAAATTAATTTTTGTATACAGAGGGATGTAATTATTTTTCAAATGGATATTCAATTGTTCTGAAACCACTGGTGGAGAAAACTATCCTTTTTCTATTGAATTATCTTGGCATCTGTGCCAGTTTGAATCTATTATGTACCCCAGAAAAGCCATGTTTTAATCCTGATCCAAACTTGTGGAAGAACCATTTCTTTTCATCTTGATCCAATACTGTAGATTGGAGACTTCTGATTAGATTATATTCACAGAGATATGGTACGCCCAATTGTGGGTATTAAATTTTGATTAGATGGAGATGTGACTGCACCCATTTAAGATGGTCTTGATTAGTTTATTAGTCTTAAAAGGGGAAACAGTTTTGGAGAAATGACAGAAACAAAAGAGCCGAAAGAAACGAAAGAGCCAACAGAAACTTCAGAGCAGAGCTGACACAGATGCCAACACATGGAGAACAGAGACCCAGATTTTTGGAGATGCTTGGAGCCTAACAGACATTGCCATGAGAAGTAAGCAAGCCAAAACCTGGAGAGAGACAAGGAATGCCGAAAGATGAAGGCTAGCCTAGGAGAAGCAAAGTGAGGAACCCCCACAGGAACAGAGGCTGAAAGCACAGAGCCTAGGAGTAAGGGACAACCAGACACCAGCCACATGACTTCCCAACTGAATGAGGTGTTGTAGACCCATTGAATTTTTTTTTAAACTTTTTTTATTAATTAAAAAAATTAACAAAAAAACATTAAGATATCATTTCATTCTACATATACAATCAGTAATTCTTAATATTATCACATAGTTGCATATTCATCATTTGTTAGAACATTTGCATCGATTTAGAAAAAAAAAAAGACAACAGAAAAAGAAATAAAATGATAATAGAGAAAAAAAAGATTATAGATACCATACTCCTTACCCCTCGCTTTCATTTACCACTAGCATTTCAAACTGAATTTATTTTAACATTTGTTCCCCCTATTATTTATTTTTATTCCATATGTTCTACTCTTCTGTTGATATAGTAGCTAAAAGGAGCATCAGACACACAGTTTTCACATTCACAAAGTCTCATTGGAAAGCTATATCATTGTTCAATCATCATCAAGAAACATGGCTACTGGAACACAGCTCTACATTGTCAGGCAGTTCACTCCAGCCTCTCTGCTACATCTTGAACAACAAGGTGATATCTACCTAATGCATAAGAATAACCTCCAGGATAACCTCTCGACTCTGTTTGGAATCTCACAGCCATTGACACTTAGTCTCATTTCACTCTTCCCCCTTTGGTCGAGAAGGTTCTCTCAATCCCTTGATGTTGATTCTCAGCTCATTCTAGGGTTTTTCTCAGTCCCTTGATGCTGAGTCTCAGCTCATTCCAGGATCTCTGTCCCACGTTGCCAGGAAGGTCCACACCCCTGGGAGTCATGTCCCAC
>PVIY010048788.1:0-17101 GCA_004026745.1 Myrmecophaga tridactyla
ACATTCGGAGATTTCTTGGATTGGCCCTTCTATACTCATCATTTCCAGCCCCATACCCCAGAAAACTGTCAGAATTTCCTTCATAGGTTTCCTGCCCAACTGTGCCTTAGGAAACATTTACAACTAATCTGGAATTTGGGAGATCTTTCTGCCCCTAAGTCTTGTTGAAAAAGCGCTGATGAGTCCTCCCCAACTATATTCTCCTTGTTACTCCATAAGACTTCCAAAAGCGGAAAAATTCAGACCTAAAATGCTACCATGTCCTTAGTGGTCCTAGAAGTTTCTATTTTCTCATTTGAACCCACTCTAATCAAGTTTTCATCCTCTTCCCCATTACTTCATTGAAATGCCACATCACAAAACCAAAATTTCAGTTATTTTCTTAACTTATTTATCAATAGCATTTGACACAATCAATGACTACCTTCTCTTTGATATACTTCCTTCACTTGGCTTCAAGGACATCATATTCTCCTGCTTTTCCTCTGATCTCAATTGTTATTCCCCAGTAAAATCCTTTGCTGGTTCTTTCTTTCCTCCGCAAACTCTAGATATTGGAGTCCTCCAACATCCTCTATCTACATTCATTCCCTGGCTGACCTTATATATAGTCTCACAACATTGAATACTATTTATATCCTGGTAACTCCCAAATTAGTATCTCTAGCCTTGTCATCCCCAGTGAACTCCAGACTTATATATCCAACTGCCTCCTCCTCACCTTCACTTATATGTCAAATAAGGAATTCAAATTTAATTCATTAAAGAATAAACTGATACTCTCCCAGAAATCTGGTCCTCCTATAGGCTTCTATAACTGTGTTAACAGCAAATCTATCCTTCCAGTTATTTAGTCCAAAAACCCTGGAGTCATCTTTAACTCCTTTTTCACATTCCACAAGATATTCCACCAACTCTTCCCTCAAAATGTGCCTAGATTCTGACCACTTATTATCTCCACTGCCCCATCCTGGTCTAAGCCACCATCAGTTGTCACCAAGATTATTAAAATGGCCTTCGAAATGGTCTCCCTGCTTGACTCTCACTTCTTAGGTTGTTTTCCAAGCAACAGCTAAAGTGACTTTAAAACATAAATCAGATCATGCAATTCATTTACTTAGTATCTTAGTATCTCATTCAGAGCAAAAGCAGAGTCCTACAAGGTTGAATGTGATAAATTAAATATAGCATGATGGTAAAGATACAGACTCTGCAACTACATTGTCAGGATCTGAATCTCAACTCCATTATTAAATGGTGTTGTTTTATCTTTTTATATCTCAGTTTCCTCATCTATAAAACATGTCTAGCTCATAAGGATGTCATGAGGATTTACAAACATTAATTCATTTAAGTGCTTGGAACAAAGTAGGGCTCAAAAATGTTACCTAGCTATTATTTTGTATAGTCTAGTTCAATTTGAATTCAGGAGTCAAATGCAGACTATGACCCTAAAACTATGAAACCTAAACCTAATGTGGTTTTATCTGGTGAGACTATTGAGTATTTTGTGGAGAAAAAAATTATCTCTGTATGCAGTATCAAATGTCTTCCTTGTAAATAGGTATAGGTGAGCCCTAAAAAGGGCATTTCTTTTAGGAATTAAAGAAGAAAAAAATATATATCCTATCCAAAAGAACATGCTACCTTTCTGGAATTTCTCTGACTACATTCTCCCAGATTCATCACATGCTGTTCTTTGCATTTTTTTGACCTCCTTATCTTTGGTTTTTGCTTTGTTTGCTCCACCTAAACTGCCTTTTCCAGCTCTACTTAAGATAAAGCCTTCACCAACACCTCACCTAGAAGTCATTTCTCTTTCCTTTATGTTCCACTTGGAGTCTTGCCCTTTTTTTTATTAGAAAAGTTGCTGACTTACAGAATAACTGTATACAAAATGCAGGACTTCCAGATACCACCCCATCACCAACACCTTGCATTAGTGTGGAACATCTGTTACAACCGATGATATTACATAGTTGTACTACTAATTAAAGTCCATGTTTTGTTTTGTTTTTTAACAAAAACAAAAACAGAGTTCACTGTTTCCGTAGTATAGTTCCATGGATTCTTTCAAAAAATTTTATCCTGTTACCATATACACAATCTAACATTTCCCCTTTTAATCACATTTGGATATATATTTCAGTGCTGTTAATGCATTCACAATGTTGTGCTATCATTGCTACCATCTATTACCGAAACATTCCCATCATTCCAAATAGGAACCCTGTACATTTTAAGCCTGAACTTCCCATTCTCAATCCCCACCCTATCCACTGGTAACCTATATTCTAGATTCTGACTTTTCTGGACCTTTCTTATGCTACTTTACAAATTGCCTACTCTAAATTGAACTGAAGGTTCTGCTTCTTTAAAAAAAAATTTGCATTTCCTACAATACCTAGGACAATAAATATCCTCTATGTGGTATTAGGGTTCAGCCTTATTCAAAGAAAAAAGACTGGAGCTAATCAGGAGAACTGTTATTATATTTTAGAAAAAGTCAGGGAGAACATGAAGAGGAAAAAGTCTAAGAAATATTCCTTACAGATTCTCTGGGAAGAATAGTTAATATATGTAAACACCCCAAAGCTGAATTGCCTTCGTGATTTCATGTAATCTTTCTGTCACAAATAAACTAAAAACCACAGTATAGAAACCTAAAGGAGATCTACTTAGAAACCATCTGGCTTATCTCACCCAACTCTGTAATAAAGATTCTTTGGGGAAAACTATTCTGTCCTACATTCCCCATGTCTGTAATAAGAGCCAAGCTTCAACCTGAAAGGACTACAAACCATATCTCTATAGGGGATCACTATGGCAAAAAGTAAAAACCCCAGAAAAGCTGTGTTCTCCTGGGGTCTGGGTATTTTATCTTAATATACAAAGGCACCACCAAGATTTCAAAGACCCTAGTTAAAAACAAATTAACTTCTTAATCCTGGTAGAGTCCAAGGAGAATCTGACCATGGCCCTTTGGGACTTTTCAGGAACAGTTTAAATTAGACTGGAGTTGTTTTTTTTTAATGTGAGGAGCTAACAATTAGTATTGATACCTGGTAATGGCAACAATCAGCCTTGTTCTAAGATCTCTTTAAGCCTATATTTATTCAAAAAAGGTAAAGCTAATGCTTAAAATAAAGACAAGCATTAAACCAAATTCATGTATCCCAAGGGACTCCTTTCTAAAAGATATCAATCATAGTGGTTCTAAGATATTGCCTCCATTCTTTGACTCCTCCCATCGAGAAGTAGGGTCTATGTCCCTGCCCTTGGGTCTGGGCTGTGACTACTGGTTGACCAATATAAAGTGGAAGAAGTGATACTGTACCCAGTCTACGGATAATGCTTTCAGAAACTGGCTGCCTCTCCTATCTCTTGGTTTACTCATTCTTGGAATCCAGTCACCACGATGTGAGGAAGTCCAAACAGCCCATGGAAGAGCCCATGTGGAAAGAAACCAAGAACCAGAATCAATCTGCCACATATGTGAGTTGAGCCATGTCAGGATATTTTATCACCCCAGGTGACCCTCATGGAGCAGAAACTGTGTCACCAACCACCCAAATTGCAATTTCATTAGCAAAAGAAATGATCATTGTTGTTTTAAACCTCTAAGTTTTGAAACAGTTTATTACATAGCAATAGAAAATTGGAACATAATTTCTTATGTTTTTTGAAGGAAAAACTTAAGTAATAAAAGAATAGCTAGCACATTCTCCCCATGATGCATCCATTTGTTATTTGTGAGAGGTAGGTTAGGAACACAGACTTTAAAGCAAGACTAATTAATTAGTCTAGTTAATTAGTCTCTAGCTAGTTAATTAGTCTCTATGCCTCTGTTTCTTCATCTGTAAAAGAAAGACAATAACAGCCAATCTCCTAGGCTATTAGGATTAAGAGAAGTACTAGCACCAAGAGGATAGGAAGCTGTTAAAGAAAGAAGGTGGTGGCAAAGAAAGAGTAAAAATATGGTTAAAAACTAATAATAAGATCATGAAATCTTAGAAGCAGAAAAGGGAGAGCAGGAATGCTCAGATAGGAAATCAGGTTCTTCCTGGGAGGAGAGGCGTGCTAGCAGACGTGAGCACCAAATGAATGTGGGCTCTAGAGACTGTCAAAAGCCTAAAAGCTAGCCAAGTTTCTCTGTCTCAGCAGCTCTAAGCCTTCAGAAACTTCAGCAGAGATAGAGTAGAATGAACAACCAGATAGTGTCTAAGGAGTATAGATAAAACTTTCACATACGCTTATGACTTATATAACATGGACAGAGAATGAGAGAAATTTGGGGCAAGTATTCAGAATAAAAGCCCATTATCTCAAGACTTAAAAGTTAGAGGAGAATTTGCTACACTGAGCTGAGGATGGTGAAAACCAGGCAAGTCTTTTAATTTAAAATTCTTTAAATTACTAGACTCCTTTTAATTACTAGACCCTCAGGTACCCTAAAAAAAAATGTAATATAGTTTATCTTTATATTACATAAGGAGGCCCATCTGCCCCTCCCTCATGCATAGGTGTGTCCCCCCACCCCTCTCATTCTGACTTAATTGCCGATGCCTGAAATTCCTTTAAACAAGGGGAGAAAACATTTTCATTCCACATTCAAAGAAAAAAATGACAAAAATGCAAAGGTCTGCCTAAGATACTACTGTGTTTAACTGAGTTCCAGTTAATCACTCTTCCAGGTGGGACCCAGTCATGCATCTTTGTAGAATTCTTAAACCCTGGGAGAGGAGTTGTGTGTACGGAGGGGTGTGTGCTAACAGCTTAGTGAGGCCTACTAAGGGTCGGTCCACAGATGATAAGAAGTGGATTCAAACCAATCAGTATAATTTTCAATGTCTTATTTAATAAATACTTATGGAATTATTTAAGAAATAAGTTTAAGTATGCAACCTATCAGAACTTTTCCTGTGTTCATAAGAGGAAAATCACAGGATCATGTGATAAGTCACCCATTATCACAAGATAAAAGTCACATAAAGAGAGAAAAGGAAAAGGGCTGAGGATAAAGTAGCAGAAAAACTCTATATTTTCAAAAATCATGTTAGTCTCACATGAAAAAGACAAGAAGCAATTTAGATGAGTGGTTAAGAGCACAGACTCTGAAGCCTGGTTTAAATTCTAGCTCCATCATTTACTAGCTGTGTGACACTGGATCAGCAACTTCACTTCTCTCTGCCCCAGCTTCCTTATCCCTAAAATGGGTAACTAAACCTTTATCACTGGGCTATTGTGAAAATCATATGAGTTAATGCAAGTGAAGTGCTTGGAATGATATCTGACACATAGTAAATGCTATTTATATATTAACTACAATTATTATTACTATGATGAGGATGATTAAATTCTGAGCTACCTGGTTTGAATCTACCAACTCAGGAAGCTCTGTTGTTGCACAAAAGAATCTAACTCCTAAGAGATTCACTAATGAGAGTATTTCTGTATACAAGGGATGTAGACAGGTTAATACAGAAAAACTCATGATTTCTTGTGGAACAATTAAATAGACTTTTTTTTCACATGGGCAGGCACCAGGAATCGAACCCGGGTCCTCGGGCACAGCAGGCAAGCGTTCTTACCTGCTGAGTCACTGTGGCCCGCCCTATTAAATAGACTTTTGACAGTAGATTCCTTATTTCTCCCTCATTGTTAGCATTTTTTTCTAGTTAATTAAGTCATTATTTCATTATGAGATAAGGGATGAGAGGAGGTGTCAAAAATGAGCCAAAACATAAACTAGTGCATTCTGGTAACTGCTGACATTTCAAATGATTTGGCTGGAAAGGAACATGACAACACTGGCTTAGATAAAACTTTTAGATGCTCTCCATGACTTATATAACATGGACAGAGAATGAGAGGACTCTGGAGCAAGCATTCAGGATAAAATCCCATCATCTCAAGACTTAAAAGTTAGAGGAGAGTTTGCTACACTGAGCTGAAGATGGTGAAAATCAGGCAAGTCTTACTTCTACACATCAAAACTGGGCTTTGGTTTCTAGTTGGAGCTATTTAGAAATATGACCATAGAGCATATATCTCAGATAACATGAAAAGAAGAGAAAGGAAAATGTTCTAAGACAAGAAGAAATGGGTAAAGAAATAGAAAATTAACTGGTGATAAGAAGACTTGCTTTCAGTTTGATTTTACAGATAATTATATATAGTGTGTTAGCATTGATATGTTATCTCTCACAAGCGACTGCTCTTATTGATTCACAAAAGGAAAAACATTTCTTGGTCTCTGAACTGTAAAAAGTGATTTCTGAAAGAGACGTATTCTATTTACCAGAGAAAAGAGACATAAGCATATTGAATGCCTACTACGCATCAAGGACAAAGTATTTTAAATGATTAGCTCAGTTAATCTTCATAACAATCGTATGAATACAGGCAGGAAAATTGAAGTACAGAGAAATAAACTTCCCCAAAGTAACACTGCCTTTAAATGAAGGTATGAACTCAGGACTACTTTAAGAACGAAGCTCAGACAGGCTGTATGCACTTCGCTCTGCTGCCTGATGCATGAAAGACAGATATTTTAGTATCTACTTGCCTGAATGTTAATGTTTGCCCACAAAAATAAGTTGGAGCGCTGGAGTAGAGAACACCTGACGATTCAGAATCATTCCGGAGTGCTATATTTCTTCGACTGCTCAGACTGTATCCCTCAAAGCCAGGTGTCCATTCTTTTTAATGCAAAGATATCAAGAATTAGAATCTTGAAGAATATCTTCAAAACAGACACAATAAATAAAGCTTGGAAGTAGAAGAGAATACTCTTAGGAGTGAGTTATGGACAAGCTCAATAAAATAAAAGATTCAGTAATAGGTTGTCATGGTCAATACCCTAAATTACAAGAGTCTATTACTGAACAAATTTGACATGGAAAATTATCTTCTATCTAATAAAATCTTGGTTAAAGCATAATTGTTTGTACTTATTACAACCTAATTAAGAACTAATTAGCAAATGATTCTAAGTCTTTTAAAACTGTTGATGCAGGAAAGAGACCAATTTTAAATCATAAGACTTTCAAGGAAAAGTCTGTCAAAATATTTATGGAAGGTATGGAAAATCAGTGTTCTATGCAATGTTTAAAATCTTTGACTTTAGATGATGCTCATACTCCTGTTCAGCAAATTTCTGAACTCTGGATATAAGAACTCATGAAAATTTCTCAAAATTTGCATGAAATAATTGGAGCAGGAAGTAAGAAACATTTTCATGTTGTTCTCATCAATTCAGAATTTGTCCTTAGAATAAAGGTGCGACAGTGTGCTGCCCTTAGCAAAGAACAGAATGTTCAGAATCATAGTTAAGCTTCAGGAGTGAGAAGACAAGAGCATACCATGAGGTACCAATGTAGAATGACCTATCTGGGGGACACTCCAAGGACTCCACTCCTGTCGGCCATCTCCTCGAGCACAGACTCTGAACTGATAATCAACATTGGGGTCTATGTGCAATACTATGAACTCAGTTTCAGAGCCTACATATACGTCCTCAAAATGATTTGAAGTACATTTACGGAACTGGAGCCTGTAATCTTGAGCTGCAAAGTCGTCATCAACCTAAGAAGAAAGGCTTTATGTTAGCTAATCAACGAGGAATAACTTCTTTCAATACACTACTTAAGAACTTTGAATTGGGGGAACTTTGGGCCCAGCATTCAAGCCCACATGTTGAACACGAGTCATTGCTAAAAAGTCTAGGAAATATGCTGTTGTTATTTCCCTTCTTTTTTTTACTGTGTATTTTATATTTCCCAGTTAAAAATGAAAAATTCTGCCTCCACTGAAAAAACAGCCTGTTTTCTACATAATAATGCTGAAGATAATATATTCAAAATTCAAGGATAAGTACTCCACAACTACATCACTCTTACAATTAAGAAAGAATTAATATAAGAATATATAAAGGCTTCCTAAGAACTAATGGAAGATAAACCACCCAGTAGAAAAACGGGCAAAAGAATTTTGAGAAAAAGCATTTTATCGAATAAGAAATATAAACAGTCAACCTAATTTGTAGAACTCAATCTAAAAACAGAATGAAATACTATTTTGGCAAATATATAAAGTCTGACAAGGCCAAGTATCGGCCAGGATGTGGAATAACAGAAATTCATATACTGCTGGTGGATGGCTAAACTGTTACAATCCCTTTTTTTTTTAGATGGGCAGGCACCAGGAAACACCCGGGGCTCTGGCATGGCAGGTGAAAACTCTGCCTGCTGAGCTACTGTGGCCCGCCCTTACAATCACAATTGAAAAAGAGTTTGGTATTATCTTGTAGAAAACAGACCCAATATTCTAAGACCTCATAATTCTATGGCTAGGTATATACTTCAGGAAAAAACTTTACACATGTGTATAATGAAACATGTCTATAAAAGCTTATGGCAAAAAACTGGAAACTACCCAAAGTCTATCGGCAGACAAAAGAATAAAAATGAGTCTTTATTTTGAACCAAAAAAAAAAAAAACAACTCTACTTCTTTCCTCTATACAAGACTTCATTAAAAAAAAAAAACCACACACACACACACAAGATATATAGTTTTCACAAGCTGAGTAACCACCTTTCTTTTTTTTAGGTGAATGCCTAATTTTTCTAAATTTGTTTTCTTTTTTTAAAATTTTTTTTTTATTGACAAAATATAACAACATACAAACACATTCTTAACATATGAACATTCCATTCTTGGTATATAAGCAATGACTCACAATATAATCACATAGTTGTATATTCATCACCATGATCATTTCTTAGAACATCTGCATCACTCCAGAAAAAGAAATAAAAAGAAAAAAGAAAAAAATTCATACATACCATGCCCCTTACCCCTCCCTCTCAATGACCACTAGTATTTACATCTACTCAATATATTCTAACCTTTGCTCCCCCTATTTTTTTCTATACCTGTTACCATTCCCTTTCATGATCACTAGTATTTCAAACTACTCAATTTATTTTAATATTTTTCCCCCCTGTTATTTATTTTTAATCCATAGAGCACCCACCTTTGAATGATGGTATTTGTCAATATCCAAGACATGATTCATTTAGATATGGTTTATACAGTAACATATATATATATATATATATAAAATTTGATTTAATACACAAAATTCTTGGTAGGACTAGAAGTGTGGAGAAACCACACTTTAGGAATTTCATTTCAGAGGTATGAGTTCAATGTTAAACACAAAGTGCCAGATAGTCAATATTTACTGTCACCTTTTGACTTTTCTAATAAACAGAAATAGAGATCTTCAATTCACTAAAGAGTTAAGTCTGGGAAATATGTGATGGGAACCAATGTTGTGATGCAGAGATTTTTTTAAAAGTACCTTCAAAATTGTTTATCTCAAGCTGGAAGCACTACCTCAGTTCAATTTCCCTGTGACCTTATTTTAATTATAGAGCAAAAGGGATTTTTACTTTAGGAAAACATGAAAATATTTAAAGGTAGTTAACAACAAAAATTTAAAAAGCCCTAGTGCGCTCAAAGCCATAATGCTGAAGCCACTTCTAAAATTCTGAATTACATACCTTACACCATCGTACTATGATGCCTCCAGGTTTTTCTATTAGTTCTTCTATTTGTACTGGTGGGCGAGATGCTACTGTTCCATGGTTAAAAATGTGATCTTTAACTATGTTAAGAATTGAGTCATCCAGCTGAGCAGATAAACAAGGCACATCAACCAGTAAAGGCACTTCTGGTAGGCTAAGGAAACGAAAAGCTCATGTGTTTATGTGGCTTTTAACTAAGAATTAAAAATACAAGGAATATTTTAGAAACTCACATGCTATAAAGACGTTGAAGCCCCAATAAATAATGCTCATGGCATTAGGGGCTTTGCAAAATGTTACATAAAGATTATCTTACCAAACAAGTATAAACACAAGGAAAGAAAATTGGTAGGATCACAATTGTCAAGTTTATACCACAGGCTCAGGTTTAATGAGATATGATGTTTCAATAATCATGTTCAGAATTTTTAAGATTTCACAATCTTCTCACATGCTGGAATTTAAGAAAATTTTCATTACTACTATACCAAAGATTATAATCACAACTATTTTATACTAGTAATATTGACGATGGGCTATGAAACCTTGAAAATCATATTCTCTATCTCCTTTAATCAGAATCTTTAAGGGGGCAGGGAGTGGGGGTGGGGTGGCACAGACATTGTTAAATGTTTAAAAGTAAGCCCAAGGCCTTAGAGTAACTTTCCAGAAACCTACAACCTCCAGATGGGTCCCTGGTCCAGATAAGTCCTGAAACCTAGCCCAGCCTCTCTAGAACATGAGTTAGTTCCATCTCCCTACCCCATATTAGTGACAGACCCTTCCAATAGCAAAAATTTTGAATTGCCATAGCCCAAACTACCTTAAAGAAAGGTTTGGAAAGATCAAAGGTGATGGTGGAATTATACATAGAAGATAGGACTTAACAAATGAATATGAATGCTAAATCATTAAATTGGTATCTCTTTTAGTCACCAGTATTTCAGAGTAGCTAGAAGTAAAAACCTAAAATTGTGAAATTGTAACCTGTCAAAGTCTGAAATATGCTCTACAACTAATTATGGTGCTGTGCTTTGATATTTATAGCTTTTTTGTATATACGTTATTTTTCACAAAAAAAGAAAAAAAAAGTGGACTGTG
Source organism: Myrmecophaga tridactyla (assembly GCA_004026745.1). NCBI lineage: Eukaryota > Metazoa > Chordata > Mammalia > Pilosa > Myrmecophagidae > Myrmecophaga > Myrmecophaga tridactyla. The sequence goes on from PVIY010048788.1 coordinate 10,697, forward strand.
ATGATAAAAAAGTATTCAAGCCCTCTAGCCTCCTATATTCTGGAGCAACTAGAAGGAAAAATATGAGAGGATGGTATGGTAGCCTATGACAAACTCTGGGATCTGTCCTGTAACTACTTGTTGAAGAGTGCTTTGAAAACTATTGCTTTTTCATTTCTTTGCTTTGTATATATGTTATACTACACAATAAAAAAAGTGAAAAAAGAAAAAAAAGTAAGCCCAAGGGTACTAATCCTTACCTGTCCAACTGAATATGAGAGGCCTTTTTGGTAAAACTCCACAGTTTGTCATTCTGTTCTCCCACACCACCAAGAATGGCAATCTCACCTGTAATCAGGAATAAGAGAACTAGTATGGCGAGAAATGGTCAGATTATAATGTAATCAACACAATCCAAGTCTAAGCGGGTCTCTGATATTTTTTGCAAATAACTCTTAAATGATGTCACAATCAAATTCCCAAAAAAGAAAAGTAGAAACTACTCTAAAAAGTGATTATAAAGTTAAACCCAAGAAGAAAAGAGGTACACAAAGGCAACATTTTGTTAGAGATGAAAGATTCTGTTCTAGACAGGTTAAATCTAGTTTATTAACCACAGGCTAAAGGACTTTTTCTCATTCCTTCCACAGAGTCTTTACCACCTGAAACAGGCAGGAACAACAGGGCACAGGGTCATACCAAGGCAAATGATGCAGATTTGTTTTTCTAAAAGAGTATCATACATCAGATCAGAAATTACTCAAAACAGACAATAAAAGGAAATGTAATTATAGAGAAATATATTAAAACAACCAACTTCTATGCCCTTCTCCAGCTCTGAATAATACTGTCAGAATTTTTTTCATCTTAATATACCCTGGAGCTACAAGTTTTTTGAGATATGACCTTTTCCCTCACCAAAAGGAAAACAGAGATACATACTGCCTCAAAATACTCAAAATTCCATAAATAAGTTTTATACCTTGTGGAGTAAAAGAGTTTGAAATACACAACATTTCCAAAGTACAAAATGATTCAAGCATTAAATGCTGTAACAAACATATCTGCGCCTAAAAGATTTATTTTCTAAAATGAAAATGTTTCTCAGTTCTCAAGTAGATGGTTGGACACTCCTGACTTGTGCTGAACTCTTTCTTTGATTCTAAATGCAAAGCCTCCATGGGGATATAGTCTGTGGCCGTGCTAAAAAACGGTGTTCCCAGAGGCAGTGTTACAGACAGTGGGAAATATGCACTTCTCATTTGAGATAAGACAAAATTGTGATTAGCATGTAAACATAACTAGTATCATATTCTTAGTGGAATCAAAAAAAGGATTAATGTTCAATTGGAGTGATAGACTTGTGACCCATCCACACAGAGGAAGGTACGTATCAAGGCAAGATCTGGGTCTGACAAACAAAATAAGTGGCTAAAGCCAGGAACAAAAAAACTACCCTTCATAACAACTACGATTTCAGAAGTAAATGCCAACCACATGCTCTAACCTGCTAAAATAACAAATGAATTAAATTCTATTAACCACGACTATTTTGAAAAATAATTTAACAGACACAAAACGACCTTAAAATTAATTGTGTTAACAGTGAATGAGATAGTATCATCAAAGAACCATTTGAGAAAAATAATTTACTCCATTTTGTTTTGTAAATGCTTATGAGTAACACTTCAATCTTACTTACTCTGGGATACCTTGCTCTTTATCTGTTATTATCTATTACAAATTGTCCCAAGGTAGCAACACCCCAAGCACCTCTCAGATGGAAAGAAAAAAGGAAAAAGAAGCCTATTGGTATCCTAAGAAATCAGCAAAGTATTGATCTGAAAGTACTTAATAGGCTCCTTGAACTCCCACCTTCTCGGACCAGGTCCTCTGCAGTGTTAACTCCATGTTCTATGAGCTTCTGGCAGTCATCTAGTGGCTTAATGGTCTCCTGCTCAATGGCGTCTACTTCTTGCAAAAGGGTCACCAATCGCTCATCCAGGAGCTTCCCAAGGGTTCCCTTTAAATCATTAAAATGCTGTTTGAGGACATCTCTTGTCTGCGATGCACTCTCTTTAATCTGAAAATAAAAAATTCAGAATCTCTAGAAAATGCTAATCCACAGGCATCACCCACAATTATCTCAAGGCTACTATACAATCATCATCTTCCATTCACAGATAGACCAAATATGATCATTTGTACAAACTGGCAGAACTGCACAGAATTGGCCTTTAGGTCAGAGAGAATAAGTTCAAATTCAGTTCTAGCATCAGCCACAAATTATGTTACTTTAGTCAAGTTAATTAAGTAACCCACAGCTCAGTTTCCTTATTTGTAAAATGGGTATAATAATGCTTACCTTACAGAGTCACTGTGAAGACGTGTAAAATAATGTATATGCTACACTTGGTATAATGCCTGGCACATTGATCTCAATAATAAATGTTAGAAAGTATTATCTGCATTAAGTAGTTCCTAGCCATAGTATGTGTCAGTATAATATATATATATTTTTTTAATTAGGAAGGGATTAAAATTCACTTTACTGAAAAGAAGTCAAGAAATGGTAGATTAGGTTCAAGATGATGGCTTAGTGAGGTGTGGGATTTAGTTTATTCTCCAGAGCTGCTAGTAAATAGCCAGGAACAGTACAGAACAACTGCTGGGGCCACATCAGTGACCGGACACACAGCGTACACCAGTTTGGACAAGCTGGACCAGCTGCAATCCCACCCAGAATCTTGAGTCCCCCAAGCTGCAGAGGCTGGTTCCCAGAGGGGAAAGGAAAAAGGCTTTACTAAATGCAAGGGGCTGAGCTCAACCAAGCTCCAACTGCGGACTTAATTAACAAATTCTGACTACTAAAAATATGCCCCGGCTCAGCTGAACCTCCAGTAAAAGCTGAGGTTGCTAGTTTCTGCCCTGGAGCAGAGAGAGCAGGGCTGATGGAAAAAAAGAAACCAATTAAAAAAAACCCAGAGGTTTTTTTGGATTGGACAGGACAAAATACTTGAAAGGGTCTGGGCCCTGAAGGAAAGGAGGGGGCACGATGGACCTGGAGATACACAGAGCAACGTACCAACTTAAACTCTTGATTGGCAAACCTGAGGAATGAGGGTCCTGCTCTGAAAAGAAGGGTTTTTTTTTCTTTTCTTTTTTGTGGCTGTGTTTCTAAGGTTTGACTATTCTTTGGATACAAACTGCAAGGCTTCTCAGGCTCCAACTGCCCCAGGCAAGGGCGGAATTAAGCTGGTCTGAGAGCTTATCTGGAGCCTGTTCCCCAGGAGACGGGTGGGGCCCAGGTCAGGTGGAATCCCTCCCTCAAGGAATTTAGACACCAGGGTCTGGAAAACTGAAGTGATTAAAGCCAGCCTACAACCTCTCCTCTGTCTGCACCACGCCCCCAGCAGGTAGAGTCTGCCAAAGTTAAACGCACCACATCACCTTATGCTGGTGGGACCCACAGGCAGCCAAGCGCCACATACTGGGTGGGACGGGAAAAACGCAGTCTAGAGGCTTCATAGGAAAGTCTTCAACCTGCTGGGTCTCATCCTCAAGGAAAACTGATGCAGGTGACTCTTTCCTCTTTAGAGGAGGCCAGTTTGGTCTGGGAAAATCTGACTGGAGTCTATAATACCTAAGTAGACCTTCATAAGGGGAAAAAAAAGGCACCATACAGGCAGGGCAAGAAACAAGAAAACAAGAACTGTAAAATTCTGATCTGTTAAACAAAAACTAAGCTAGAGGTCTAGAATAAGCTGAACTGAATGTCAAAGAACACATAGACGACAAAGTCATCCAGCAAGAAAATCCTAGATAAAAAAAGTGAGAGCGATCTTCAAAATTAAGGAAATTAAATATCTAGATGCCAGCAAAAAAAAAGTAACGAATCATACTAGGAAAACTGAAGATATGGCCGAGTCAAAGGAACAAATCAACAATTCAAATGAGATACAGGAGTGAAACAATTAATTCAGGATGTTCAAACAGACATGGAAAACCTCATCAAAAATCAAGTCAATGAATCGAGAGAGGATATACAGAAGGCAAGGGATGAACAAAAAGAAACTGAAAGTCTGAAAAAACAAATCACAGAACTTGTTAAAATGAAAGGCACAGTAGAAGAGATGAAAAAAATAACGGAAACCTACAATGTTAGATTTCAAGAGGCAGAAGATAGGATTAGTGAACTGGAAAATGGGACATCTGGAATCCGGCAAGCAAAAGAAAATATAGGGAAAAGAATGGAAAAATATGAGCAGGGACTCAGGGAACTGAATGACAACATGAAGCGCATGAATATACATGTTTTGGGTGTCCCAGAAGGTGAAGAGAAGGGAAAAGGAGGAGAAAAACTAATGGAGGATTTTATCACTGAAAATTTCCCAACTGTTATGAAAGACTTAAAATTACAGATCCAAGAAGTGCAGCATACCCCAAACAGAACAGATCCAAATAGTACTCCAAGACACTTACTAATCAGAATATCAGATGTCAGAGAAAGAGAGAATTTTGAAAGCAGCAAGAGAAAAGCAATCCATCACATACAAGGGAAGCCCAATAATACTATGCATAGATTTCTCAGCAGAAACCATGGAGGCGAGAAGACAGTGGTATGATATATTTAAGATACTAAAAAAGAAAAATTGCCAACCAAGAATTCTATATCCAGCAAAACTGTCCTTCAAAAATGAGGGGGAAATTAAAACATTTTCAGGAAAAAATCACTGAGAGAATTTGTGATGAAGAGAAAAAAAAAACTGTAGTACAATGTTAGTACACTGAATGAAGCTGAATGTGAGAATGATATAGGGAGGAGGGCTGGGGACACAAATGAAATCAGAAGGAAAGATAGATGATAAAGACTGAGATGGTATAATCTAGGACTGCCTAAAGTGTACAATGATAGTGACTAAATGTACAAATTTAAAAATGTTTTTACATGAGGAAGAACAAAGGAATGTCAATATCACAGGGTGCTGAAAATAGATGGTAATTCATATTTTAAAACTGTAACTTACATGTGAGACTAAAGCAAAAAAATGCCCTTTTGGTGCAAAATTTATATTTTGACTAGTGCACCTCCTAATATAACTTATATGGACAGTTTAATTGAACACCCTAAGTACATGGAACCTTGAGTAGGGCATGAGATTTTGCAGGTTTGTCCAGAGTGATGCCCCAATAAATCCCAGAGTGATTTGAACAGTGAATAGAAAAGTATTTGGAAAGCCCCCTTGGGGGAATGATGAGAAAGGGGGAAAAATTCAACTTCCCCATTTGGAGAAGGCCTGATATTCTCACAAGCAGTAAGGACAACAAAATCAATAGGCTGAACCCTCAATCTGGGGGGTTGTTCATATGAAACTTTTCCCTGCAAAGGTTAGGCTAAGCCTACTTAAAATTAGGCCTAAGAGTCACCCCCAGAGAACCTCTTTTTTTGCTCAGGTGTGGTCTATCTCTCAGCCAACATAGGAAACAAACTCACCACCCTCCCCCTCTCTACGTGGGACATGACTCCCAGGGGTATAAACCTCCCCAGCAACATGGGACAGAAACCCTAGAATGAGCTGGGACTCAGCATCAAGGGATTGAGAAAACCTTCTCAACTGAAAGGGGGAACAGAGAAATGAGACAAAATTAAGTGTCAGTGGCTGAGAGAGTTGAAATAGTCAAGAAGTTATTCTTACACATTATATAGATATCCCCTTTATAGTTTAAGGTGTATTATAATAGAGGCTAGAGGGAAGTGCCTGAGACTGCAGAGGTGTGTTCCAGTAGCCATGTTTCTTTAAGATGATTGTATATGATATAGTTTTCGCAAAGTGACTATGTGACTGTGAAAACCTTGTTCTGATACTCCTTTAATCTATGGTATGGACAGATGAGTAAAAAATATGGATTAAAAATAAATAAATGATAGGGGCAACAAGTGTTAAAATAAATTGGGTAAAGGGAAATATTAGTGGTCAATGAGAAGGAGGGGTAAGGGGTACGGTATGTATGAGTTTTTTTTTTTCTTCCTCCTTTTTATTTCTTTTTCTGGAGTGATGTAAATGTTCTGAGAAATGATCATGGTGATGAATATACAACTATGTGATAATATCGTGAGGCACTGATTGCATACGGAATGTTCATACATTAAGAATTTTGTGTTTTAGAATGAGCTGAGACCCAGCATCAAGGGACTGAGAAAACCTTTTCCACCAAAAGGGGGAAGGGTGAAATGAGACAAAGTGTCAATGGCTGAGAGATTCCAAACAGAGTAGAGAGGTTATCCTGGAGGTTATTCTTATGCATTAAGTAGATATCACCTTGTTATCCAAGATGTAATGGAGAGGCTGGAGGGAACTGCCTGAAAATGTAGAGCTGTGTTCCAGTAGCCATGTTTCTTGATGATGATTGTATAATGATATAGCT
>PVIY010048789.1:0-17104 GCA_004026745.1 Myrmecophaga tridactyla
GTTGCTGGTAGGAAAATATTGCCTACATAAAAAATTCTAAGAGTTCCACAAAAAACTCTATCAGCACTAATAAACAAGTTCAGCAAGTTCACAAGATGTAAGATCGACATACAAAATCAACTTCATTTCCAGATAACAGCAAGGATGGTTTGTTATTATATAGAAATACAACTGATGCCAATTCTCTTTTTAATTTGATCTATGGATTATACAAATCTCACTAAAGATTCTGGTATGCTCTTTTGTAGGAATTGACTTACTGATTGTAAAATTATACGTGAATGCAATGGACCTATATTTACAACAATTCTGAAAAACAAGAAGAAAGATGGGAACTTTCACTGCCTGATTTCAAGACTTACTGTAAAGCTACAGCAATCAAGACAATGTGATAGATGCATCAGGAGAGACAACGTAAGTCAATAGACCAAAGAGAGGCCCAAGAAATAGACTCATGTGTATGATTAACTGATTATTTTCAAAGGTGCCAAAGTAATTTACTGAGGAAATGAGAGTCCTTTCAAAAATGACTGGACTTTGAATATGGATAAAATGAAATACGACCCTTACTCATACCATGTAAAAGATAACTCGAATGACTCATAGCACAAAATGTGAGAGCTGAAACTATAAACTCTCTAGAATAAAACAAAGGAGAACATCTTTGTGAGCTTGATACATGCAAAGATTTCTTAAATGAGACACAAAAAGCATGAATCATAAAAAAAAAAATTGTCCAACTGACTTCATCAAAATTTTAATTAGTATGTCTAAAGATCTATTAGAAAAATGGAAAAGGAAAGCCACAAATGTGAGAAAAACTTTGAAAATCATAAATCTGATTAAGGATTTATATTGAGTTATATAAATACTACTTTCAACTTAATAATAAGAACATAAACCATCCAGTTTAAAAATGGGCAAAAGTTTGAACAGACTCTTCACAAAAGATATACAAATGACAGATTAACAAATGAAAATATGCCCAGTATCATTAGTCTTTAGAGAAATGCAAATTAAAACAACAATCAGATATCGCTACACATGAATAAGATGGCTAATATTAAAAAGACCAGCAATATTATATATAGTGAGTATGTGGAGCAACTGGAATATTCAAACATTGCTGGTAGGAAAGTAACATGGTACAACTACTTTGGAAAACAGTTTGGCAGTTTCTTTAAAAATTACACATATACTTCATATGCAATCCAGTAATCTCACTCCTCATTTTCACCCAAGAGAAATAAAAACAAAAGGCTTGCATGCAAATGTTCATAGCAACTTTATTTACTATAGCCCAAAACTAGAGACAACTCAATGCCATCAGTAAGTGAAGGGAGAAACAAGTTGTGGTATATCCAAACAATGGAATCCTACTGGGCAATAGAAAAGAAAACGCATGTAAGTGAAAAAATTCAGACACAAAAGGCAATTTTTTTTATATGAAATTCTAGAACAGGCGAAACTATAGTGACAGAAAACAAATCAGTGGTTACTTAGGCTGGGGCTGTGGGATAGGAACTGATTACCAAGGGGCATGGGGGACCTTTTCGGGTGATGAAATAAATATTTTATAAGATTATTTGGGGTTTAGTTACGTTACTATATATTTGACAGTATACTTAAAATGGGTGAATTTTTGCAAATTATACTTCAATAAACCTTTTTAAAAAGAGCAAATAGAAGAAAACATATAATAGTTTAACAGTAAGAAAAAATCAGAAAGTTAAAGACACATTCACTGCATACATCAAGTAAGCTAATGCACTGAATATCAAAGATCCTAAAATTATGCTATCAGATATCAACTGAAAATTTTCCTTTATCATTTTCATTCAGCTAAAAAAAACCCAACATTTCTCTGAAGCCAGATTTGTGAAAATGAGGTTCAAGTATAGTTATAGTATTTCATCATAGTGCTTTTTCATGCTAATTTTAAAAACTATTGAGCGGTCATAGATAGCAAAGCTGTGATGAACTGGAGAGCTGCTCGGGAAATAGTCACGTCTCTCTCTCCTTCCTTGGGCAGAGTATGCTTCCCCACTCCACTGACTTTATGCTTGGCCATTAGATGGGCATGCAGGATGTCTGCAGAGGGTTTCAACCAGCCTGAAGGGTCTGTCTTGCCTCTGGCATTCCTGTGAGCAGCATAAGAGCATGGTCCATGCAGAGAATGCCCTTCTAAACTTGTTCTAGTTTGCCAGCTGCTGGAATGCAATAGACCAGAAACAGAATGGCTTTTAAAAAGGGGGATTTAATAAGTTGTTCGTTTACAGTTCTAAGGCTGAGGAAATGTCCCAATTAAAACAAGTCTATAGAAATGTCCAATCAAAGCCATCCATCTAGGGAAAGATACCTTGGTTCAAGAAGGCCGATGAAGTTCAGGGTTTCTCTCGCAAGTAAGAAGGCACATGGTGAACACAGTCAGGGCTTCTCTCTCATCTGGAAGGGCACATGGCAAGCACAGCATCATCTGCTAGCTTTCTCTCCTGGCTTCCAGTTTCATGAAGCTCCCCAGGAGGCGTTTTCCTTCTTCATCTCCAAAGGTCGCTGGCTCATGGACTCTCTGCTTCATGGTGCTGCAGCATTCTCTGCTCTCTCCGAATCTCTTTCATTCTCCAAAATGTTCCCTCTTTTATAGGACTCCAGAAATTAGTCAAGACCCACCCAAATGGGTGGAGGCACATTTCCCCCAATCCAGTTTAACAACCACTCTTGATTGGGTTACATCTCTACGGAGATGATCTAATTACAGATTCAAACACACAGGGATTATTCTGCCTTTACGAAATGGGATTTAGATTAAAACATGGCTTTTCTAGGGGACATACATTTTTCAAATCAGCACATTCAATAGCAACATAAAAATGGTTTGGACTACATTGTTATAAGTTCATTTATTTTATCTCTTCTTTGCAAAATTTATTTGCACCTACAGAGTGTTATTTAAAGTGATCAGAGTAAAAAAAAAGATTATTTGTACCTACAGAGCACTGAAGAAATTTTCTGAAAATGTTCCTAATCTTTTAAAATTTCCTTTACTAAAGCAACAGAGAATTGCTCAATTCAGAAAATACATGAAAACCTAAGGAAAAAAACCAACTAATTCAGCATTGCTGCATGTTTTTCCCTTCTTTTAAAAATCTGTAAATGTTAAGTTTCTCAAGGATCAATACCAAAGTCTTCTTACCTTTATCCTCTTTTATTTGTTAAAAAAACAACTGTTTCCATGACTCTAAATACCACCTACATAACTATGACTCTTAAACGTATACACTGACACAGCAGACATACCAGTTCTGATCTTTTTTATTCAGTCACCTCTAAGCCTGAGGGAAAGAGTAGCCATTCACTAAAATACACACTTTCCCTTTTGTAGAATAGAAGCTTGGGCATTCAAACTGGAAAGCAGCTGACTAGTTAGGGTCTACATTTCCAAGCATACTCTTCCCTCTATGTGTGAACATATGAATAACTCTTAAAATGGAAAGTTGGTGGAAGTGAGATGTGTTACTACCTGGCCAATGTTTTAAGTAGTGTGTCAGTCTTTTCAACAATACTTCCTCTTCCATATGACAAAGGTGGGACCCAAGATAACCTTTGAGCCTGTATCCTTATAGTGATGGAACCCAAGGTGACTTTGAAAGCACATCTTGAATATGTCAGAATTGATTTCAGCTTCTGAACGACTGGCTGGAACAGAGGTAACCACATTGACCAGGAACTCTGATTTTGATAGTTACAAGGGGGAAAAAAGACACTTTCATTCTCTTTTAAACAAAAAGCCTTTCTCCTAGGGACATGACCAAACATAGCTTTGAGGGACTTCAGGTAAAAGGTACAGATTCATAAAACATTAAGAAAAATAGTGTATCAGTTAGGGTTCTCTAGAGAAACAGAATCAACAGGGAACACTCACAAATATAAAATTTATAAAAGTGTCTCACATGACCTCGGGAACGCAGAGTCCAAAATCCGCAGGGCAGGCTGTGAAACCAACGATTCTGACGGAGGGTGGAAGAACTCCACAGGAGAGGCTTACCAACTGAAGCAGGAAGAGAGCCTGTCTCTTCTGAATCCTCCTTAAAAGGCTTCCAGTGATTAGATTAAGCATCACTCATTGCAGAAGACACTCCCCTTGGCTGATTTCAAATGGAATCAGCTGTGGATGCAGCTGATGTGGTCATGATTTAATTCTATGAAACGTCCTCATTGCAACAGACAAGCCAGCACTTGCCCAACCAGACAAACAGGTACCACCACTTAGCCAAATTTACACATGAACCTGACCATGACAAAACTGGACCTCAGAATGGGGCATGAGGAGCAAACGTGAACTTTCCCCAAAGCCTGGAACCAGACCAGCCATCCCACAACCTAAAGCAGAGCCACTCCTGAGTGTGGAAATCAAAAGCTTGCTGTGGTATGACAGTGAGTACAGTGGAAGCTTATTACACAGCACTGCCATGACAACAGGTGACTAACACAACAGCTAACATTTGTGGGGAAATAACAATGTCTCAGCAATGAGCTAAAAACTTTACATGCACTATCCATTTAAAGAATGACTGTTGCTGCTGTCCTTGTTTTATGCACGGTGAAACTGAGCCACAAAGAGGATAATCACGTTAATCAAAGTCTCAGCAGTAGTTAAGTGACGGAGCAGGATTTAAACCCAGGACTTTATAACTTTACCACTCACTGGCTTATTCTCTATATGCTTATGCTCAAAATGTAACAACAGAGTGTGCATGATCAGTCATTTTAAAGTAACTCAACCCAGATATTATATTCCGTATTTAAGAAAGTATCAGACTGCAGTGCATATACTGATTACCAAGTCTCAGCTGAATTTAAGCCCCTATCCTTCTTGGGCAGCTAAACAATGGTTGTGATACCCCTTCATTGCAACATACTCTCTCCTTCTCCTCTACCAACCTGCTAATCTTCACACATGTATCCAAACAACTATCCATTTACTCTACCCCGACTCCTGGGCTGAGAGCAGCTGGCAACCTGTGCTGCCCTGTCTCCATTATAAGCTGTTGTGGTCTCCCCATGACAGTATTCCTAACTGGTCACTAACGTAAATTCTAGTCTCATCATCAGCCCTCACTCTCAGGGGCCCTCACTCCCTGACCCTCCAACTGCACAGAGAACAAATACTTCATGAGGTGTGAACTCAAGAACTTCTCTTCCCAGCTATTCCCATCTCTGCCTCTCATCACACCTTACTCTCATGTCTCAGGTAACTAACCCACTCCTATATTCTTGATCCTCTCTCTTCCTTTCCATACCTTGCTGTATTTAACACCTTTCATTTTCCTCTCTATTTGGAAGCTCTTTCTTCCATATCTTAAACCAACTTTCCCACAAATCATTCCTCATGTTTCCCATATCTTCTACCCACCGCTCACCAATACTTGTTTCTCCCACAAACTTGCTTTCCCTATCAAACTTCATGACAGAGCAGTCTATATCTGCCATCTTCACTTCTGTCATCTCCAGTTCCTTCCTGAACACACTAATGTTTCGCTTCCTCTTCTGTAAACTTTATCTAAACTATTCTCTCAGAAGACATGAATGGTTTCCAAATTGCCCGTCAACTGAGTTCTCTCAATCATCATAGCAGCCAAACCTCCCCGTAGCTTTAAGTGACACTGTTGACTACACATCAACTCCAGCCTCCAGACCCAGCCTGCACTAAACTGCCCCTTCTCACGTGCCCCTATACAACAGTCATTGGTGCCACTACCCATTTAGTCACCCAAACAGAAGCATGAAGGTGAGCTGGTCTCTTCCCAATCCCTCACCACATCACAACCTTGTAACACCTCCCATAGTCCAATCCCTACTGTTGCTGCCTTCGTTTAGCCTCATAATCTCCCAGTTTGACTACTCAAAAAGTCTTCTGGCTGGTCTTTGGAATCCAGTTTAGCATTCAATCTACCCTCCACTCTCTCAAACTAGTCCTTCAAAAATGAAAATTTAATCACATAACATCTCACCTCTCCCTTCTGTATCTTTTCCCTAATGCTTAAAACCCTTCAGTGGGTATTCAATGAGTATCCGTGGCCTAGAGGATGAGGTCAAAATGTATTATTAGAGAATACAAGGTGTTTTCATGTCTATATCTGAAGGATTATCTCCTGATCACCTCCCTGCACCTAAATTCCATCCATACAAAAAGGCCTACAGTTTCCCTATACAGGTCACATTGCTTAAGGCATCTCGCCTTTGGCTGCACTGCTCTCTTCATGCGAAATGCTATTTAAACTCTCCCCAGTCCTGTTTATCTGATGAAAACCTAACAGCCTTCAACATTCAAACTGAGCATCAACTCCTCATGAAACAAGTTGTGTTCCTTATATCCTATCCCATTTTAACTTGCTTTGCTGCCACTATATCTGCGTATAAATCTAGAGTAGAATTTGCTTTTTATTCTCCTGGACTTCTTCTCCTGGACTTCGAGCTCCCTGGGAGCACAGACCATGTCTTAGGTACCTGTGAATGCCCAGGTTTCAGCATCTGTCTGACACACAGTACACTCGTACGTTCCTTAAAATTGTCTCTTTCTTGATATCTTTAGCATCACCCTTTTCTATTTTTCCCAAACCTACATAACTCCTTTCAACATCTTTCTTGAGTTCTCCTCAGCCTCTCAGGGATTTGGTTCTTCTTCTCTCTTAGTTCTAATAACTCAACTACCCTGCATATATTGTCCCTTATGATCTGCCATTATTGCCTCCAATTGCCCAGATATTGATCTGTGATTTTCACAGTCATTCTAGTACTCTCAATAAGTATAACTCATTTACTGAAAGAATGCGATATGCCAGTAATTACACTACACATATCATTAATGTGTTCTCATTTAATCATCATAGTAATCTTTATAGTAGGTATTATATCCCATTTTAGGATGAAAAAGCACATGAAATTTCAATATTTATCCGTGTCATATACTTAGAAGGTAGTAAAGCTGGGATTTAATCCCATGACAGGGGAAATTCCATTCCACTGCAATATTTACTGCTCCCTCACGCACTCCTCCTAATCAATATGTCCAAAACGTATAAGAAATAGAAGAAAACATTTGAACACATAATATATGTGTTAGAATCCAGATTAAAGAAAAAGCTGTTAGTGGAACAAAGACAAATAATAATGAAGTAGGAACAACAAAAGACTCCATTGTGACAAAAAGATGATTGTCACATTGAAACCACAGGGAAAGAATGAAAAACAAATAGGAGAAGTAGCAGTTTTTGGAATCAATAAAACTTACCAAAATGATTTAATATAGGAAAAGAGAAAAAACAGAATTATTATAAGATTTCCAGCTTCAGCAATTGGGTAAATGTGAGCCAGAAATTAAGTGAGAAAAGCAAGACAAATCAAATTAGGTCATAGAAATGTCGAGTTTTGAGTGCCTGAAAAACATCCAAGGAAGCAACCCAGGATGAAGAGGAAACACAAATATGATGGTCAAGAAAGTTGCTCCTGCTGCTGCTGAACTGGGAATCTTTGACATGTATGTGGTAGCCCAAGCTAGGAGAGGAGAGAATATGGAGATCAAACTCATAACATGTAAATTTAGAAGATCATTTTGGTAAGAAGATAATTCAACAAAGAAGTAGTTAGATAAAAGAGAAAAAGGAGAAAGTGGTATCACAGAACAAGGGAAGGAAAAGTTTCCAGAAATAAATTCCTTCAAAATGAACAATGGCAAAAGTGTGTCCACTTATTAGACAAGAATAAGAGAAAGGTCCATTCTCCAGATATGTCCTGTCCTTTTCCCTTGGCCATTCCCTCCCAATGGAACACTCTGCCCCGGCTCCCACAGTACTTCCTGATATTCATTCCCATTCTTCAAAGCCCTGTACAAACACCTCCTCCAGCATACCATATCACGTGTCCCCACCTTCATAGGGGTAATAATTTGATTCGAGTTAACTGAAAAGAATATTTCAAGGTGAAGCATCCTTAACTCTAAAACAGGAAATACTTGTATTGAGAGGAGTGAGGTTAAGAGGGAATTAAAGATAACAAGAAATAGTGTATCAAAATCTTCCCTGAAGTTTGGAGTCATGAAAATATTACAGAACATCAAAACAGGAATGGCACAGACAGGCCTTACTTACAAACTGCAGAAAGTAGATAGAGCGTAGATATTGAGGCTGGATGTGGGCAGTGAGTGAATCAGCGTGAGAGAGAACCATGGTCCCTAAGAGCTGAGAAGCCTTAGCATCTAATATGTGCCACCAGCACAAGCTACTATTTTTACAGTGTTTATTCAAGTAGTGAATAATACTAACTACATTTAATTCCTTCTTGTTTTTTTTTTAATTAGGCTACTTTTTATTTGAAAAAGCAATATATGTATATGGTTAAAAAAATGAAGACAACACAAATTATATGCAATGAAATGTGCATGTCTCCTTGCCAGAGGCTGGACCTATTGAAAGTTATTTTGATAGTCACACAAATATTCACTGAACTGTTAGTTAGATACCCCAATGTCATTGTCACTGGTGATACCAAAAAGACTACAGCTACTTGGAGAGATATTCTCAGAACTAACAATATGGCCACATGTATTATATTTCTTTGGATACATGCCATTTTTTTCTATAGAAAATCTAAGTTCCTGTGAATCACAGGCTTTGTATCATATATATATATTTGCATTCTTGTACATGCATATATCTTATGCAGAAAACAATGTTTATTTAACAAAGTTAATAAGGCCACAAAAATGATATATTTCTTCACTTTAACATTAGAGAAGCTATAAAGCATATGACAAGTAGAAAAATAAAAATAGACTTTGAAACTAACTTTTTTTTATTGTGGTAAAATACATGTAACATAAAATTTCCCATTTTAACCATTTTAAAGTGTACAATTCAGTGGCACTTAAGTGCATTCACAATGATAAGCAGCAATTATCAATATCTACTTACAGAACTTTTTCATCACCCAAAATGGAAACCCCAATTCCATTAAACAGTCTCAACCCATTCACCCCATCCCCAGCCCCTGGCAACCTCAAATCTTATTCTTTTTTTGTCTCTATGGATTTGCCTATTACAGATATTTCATATATGAAATCATATAAAATATGGTCTTTGTGTATGGCTTCTTTCACGTAACATAGTGTTTCAAAGCTCATCAAGCTGTAGCATATATCAGCACCTCATAACCTTTTTATGGCTACATTCCATCGCATGGACAGACCACATTTTGTTTTCTCCATTCATTTGTTGATGAACACGTTGGTTGCTTCCATCCTTTTAGCTATTGTGAATAGTGTCTATTTGTTTTTTTTTTTAATAATTAGAGAAGTTGTTTATTTACAGAAAAATCATGCAGAAAATACAAGATTCCTATATACTCACTCTCAGAACAAGCACCGTTTTCCTTTTGTTACATTTTGCATTAGCGAGGTCCCTTTGTTAACAATTGGTAGCGCGGTCCCTTTGTTATAGTTGATGATGTTATTACAATTAACTATTAACTACAGTTCTTAATTTACATCAGGATTCAGTGTTTGTGCTGTGCAGTTATTTTTTTTATTCCCCTAACATGTACAACCAAAATTTCCCCCTTTAACCACCTTCAAATATGTAAATCAGTAGTGTCAAGTTCATTGCAATGTTATGGCACCATTACCACTTTCCCTTACCAAAACGTTTCCATCACCCAAACAGAAGCTTTGTACTGACTAAGCAATACCTCTCTATTCTCTGCCCCCACCCCAAGCAGCAGGTAAACTGTAATCTGGGTTCTGACTCCATTATTTTGTTTATTCCAATTATTTCATATCAAGCACATTCTACCACACTTGTCCTTTTGTGCCTGGCTTAGACCACTCAACACTATATCTTCAAGGTTCATCCATGTTGTAGCCTGTATCAGAACTTCATTCCTTCTTAAGGCTGAATAATATTTCACTGTGCATACACCTATTTTGTTTATCCATTCCTTGGCTGATGGACACTAGTCTTGCTTTCATCTTGTGGCAACTATGAATAATGCCACTATGAACACATCGGTGGGCAAATATCTATTCAAGTCCCTATTTTCAAAGTTTTGAGGCATGTACCAAGAAGTACGATTGCTAGCTCACGTGGTAATTCTATACTTCACTTTCCAAGGAATGGCCAAAATATTTTCCACAGTGGCGGTACCATTACATTCCCAAAAATGATGAGTAGGTGTTCCTATTTCTCTACATTTTCTCCAACACTTGTTAGTTTCTGTTTCTTTTTTTTAATAATAGCTACTCTAGTAAGTGTAAAATGGTATCTAGTGGTTTTGATTTCAGTTTCCCTAATGGCTAATCGCGTTGAGCATCTTTTCACATGCTTAGTGGTCATTTCTATAACTACTGTGAAGGAACATCTATTCAAGCCTTTGCCCAATTTTTAATTCGGTTGTCTTACTTTTTTGTTGTTGAGTTGTAGGATTTCTTTATATATTCTGGATATTGAAATATCATTGGATAAGTAGTTTCTAAATATTTTCTCCCATTCTAAAGTTGTCTTTTAATGGTGAAGTAAAAGGTTTTGATTTTGATTAAGTCCCATTTTCACATTTTTCATTTGATGTGAAGTCTAAAACCACAGCCTAACACAACATCCTCAAGGTACTTCCCTTTGGCCTCTTCTAGTTCAGTTCTTATATTAGATCTTTCATTCAATTTGAGTTAATTTTTGTACATACTGTGAGGTGGAGATCCCCTTCATTCTTTTGCATATGAACACCCAGTTTCCTAGCACCATTTGTAGAAGAGACTGTTCTTTCTACATTGAGTAAACTTGACATCTTTATCAAAAATCAATTGCCATTTCTCTTTCTAAGCCAAACTCTGCAAATAAACTTTAATCCCCCCCTCTACATGGGACATGACAGTCAGGGACGTTAGTCTCCCAGGCAATGTGGGATATGACTGCTAGGGATGAGGGATGCCTTCTTGACCAAAAGGGAGAAAATAAATGTAACAAAATAAGGTTCATTGGCTAATAGATTTCAAACAGAGTTGAAAGGTCATTCTGGAGGTTACTTTCATGCAAGCTACAGCCAGAATTTACAAATTGCCACAGTATGCCAAGCTCCAATCAACAGTATTCCTGAAAACCAAGGGCAAAAATAATAATAATAATTAACTGATGTGGGAAAATGTTTACAATGAAATGTTTAAAAAAATAAATATAAATATACGCAATTTACCACAACCATAACTTAATCTCTCATTCTAAATAAAGTGACTTCTAAGTAAAGCATTTATCTTAATTATGAATATAATTTTACAAACTTACTTCTAAAACTAATTTGAATCTGCTATTTTGGAAAAACAAGTCATCTTTTCTCTCTTTTCTCATCTTATTTTAAAATGCAGCCTTAACCTTCTGTAGGGTGGAGAGAAAAAAAGGCTTAATAAAGTAAATCTTGTTCAGTACAATGGGAATCTGTACATGTCTGTAGTGCTACACTTGAGCTCAATAATTTTAGTTTCATGTGACCATATTTGTCTGCAATTTTCTACTCCTGTGAGATTTTAATGTTAGGTTGAAGTATTTGTCACCAATTTTTAAAAATTATTAACCAAATCAGTAACACCACAAAAACTGACCAGCTCTCTAACAGATGTGTTTTGTGGGCATTTTACAAGGTCACAGCCATTAGAAAATCAAGCATTTTGTGTTTCAACTAAAGCTCTCCATATTGAGCTATACTGTAGAGTTAATCTAAAGTTCCTACATCTTCAAATAACAGATTTTGGAGAAGCTTCATGTACCTTGATAACTTACCCAATTTTAGTTGTAGTGATTGTGAAAGGTATATCAATAATAATCCTAAGAACAAAATTTATTCCCTAAGACCAATAGTGTTATGAGAAAAATATTAAAATATCTATAAAATAAAATAAGAGGCACTGGGGATGAAAAAGAAGGGAAGGGGAAAATGAGTTTCTGATGGATTTTTACTTAAGGAAACATTATTATCCACAAAAGAATAATTTCTCCTTTTGAGAGTAAATCATATGATACCCTCAATATTATACTTCTCAATATATAATAAAGAGTAAAGAATTTGTTTTGAGGCACTAATTCCCTGGACTCGACCAAGAGAGGTTTATAACTTTAAGTAAAAGAAGACCATCATTAGCATTTCATTTTCAGCTATGAGCCCCGACAGAGAACACAAGTTCTTCAGCATTCTGTGCAAGGTCCTGCTATTTTCCCAGTGTCCCCACTCTCTCCCCACTCTGATTAACTCCTGAAGGAAATCTTAAAACCAACAAATACAACACTACGGCTATGGATAATCCTGTTTTACTCTGCTTAGTTCCTCTTTCTTCAATACTATAATTAAAGCTCTACCACTGTCTTAACATCCTGAATAAACGGTCCTAAGTCTGAATGATTAGAAATCCCCAAATGGGAAAATATTATAAAGAAAACAATAAGTTTTAATAACAACCTTCTTCCAAGAACTCAAATAACCCTCCGAATAATGCAACAGTTTATTAAAGAACTCTTGCAAAAAGAGGAGGAATTTTTCAAACACTTTAAATTTAAAAAAAAAAAAAAACCTTCAATATAACAATTCTAATATTTAAACAAAGAGAACAATAAGAAAATGCTAGATCAGTGACGACCACTGTTGCATATGAGTGCGTGTATACCTGGAGACAAAGGGCCTCAACTGTAACACACATAGCTGGGATGCACTCTGTGAAGTCCTTCTTTGTTTTCCAACTTTCCTTTAATCCCTGAGTCCTCCCCATGGCCTCCTGTATCAACATCCATTAGGACACCTTTGTCTGGAAGCTTCTGATTGATGAGCTTGGGGTATGGTAAGAATAAAAGAGAAAGGCTTAGTCAATTCCTTGGGTGAATGCATTTCACTTTTAGAACCAGAAGGAAAATGACTAAAAACTAAGGTCAGTGGTCATATCAGAGAGGTGGGCAAGGACTTATCCTGCCCATGATATGTCCTAGAGAAATGAATAGGGCACTGTTCTCCATTTATGGTCAGAGTATAATAGAAATATTGTTATTTATATTGCAGTAACGATATATCAATATATAAACAAATAACAACAGTACCATTTTATTCTTGTAGAAACTAAAGCATAAAAAGGACCTCACGGATATGAAAAGGGATTTAGCCTAATGGTCAAGAGTGAAGTTGCTAAAGCAAGAAGCCAGCTGTATCCCAGCCCCTCCCCTATGGCACTGGAAGATGATCTACCTTCTCTGAATCTAAATTTTCTCACCTACAAAATGGGGAAATTGTAGCTCTTGTCTCATAGAGATGACATGGAAGTAAATGAGTCCATATACATAAAGCACTTAAAGCGATGCCCTGCATACAGTAAGTGCTAAGGCAGCAAATATTACATCCATTTTACAGATAGTAAAACAGATTGAGGGCTCCAGGACACTAAGCTACAAGAAGTCTATTCAAAAACAGTTGTGTGGAAATCCAGCATGGCAGTAGAACAATCTTCTTAAAATAAAACTTTAAGCAAACAAACATTGGCAGTATCTTGTTTTAACTGCTGACTATTTTTGTCTGCCAGGGGTTAATTTCCCAACACTTTATGTATCTTTAAGCATTTTTCTCACTTTTTCCTTTCTCCTTCCCTTCCTCCCGCGGGGTCACTGTATGGAGAAAATATATACATTTGTGCTCAATCTACTGTTTTCAACCCGAAGTCCATGATATAATACTTCCTAAACTTTCAGTATATACGATAATCCTATTACACAAAGAAATATGTGCCTTACGCACAGCTGACAATTAGTAAATGTAATTGAATAGATGAGATTCAGCTAATAACTACAGAATGCTTAATATGCTCCAGCATTGTGATAATCTGTGACAATTCTATAATAAAGATTTGTCGGTCCCACAGATGCCCAAAGGCGTTTAAAGGGGCTTCATGTTATTAAAGATGAGCATGATATCTGCTTTGATTTTTTACTTCAAAACAATCAATTAACCAAACAACCATATAAATATTTTTTTACTTTTTAAAGTGAATAATTTGAAAATCCTATAGGGTAGATTGAGTGAATGTGCATTGGGTTTTTGATATCTGATAAGTGGACTCTCAAGTGTGTCACACAATTGACTGATATTGTCTGTGGAAGTTTTAACCATTAGAAAGTTTTTAAGTATGCCCAATCTTAATTATTATTGGATAATTTTTACCACATAGACAATGATTAAAGACAGATGCTTCAGGGAAATTGTTGAAATATAACAAACTAATGAGAAATAAAAGCAATAAACCTTAGGCACATTTGTCTCGAGCTCATCTTCATCATATTTTATTTCATACTTTGCTCTGCGCAAAAGTTATTAACATACATAAAAATCTCCAAGAAAATCTCAAAAAGCAAATACTAAAAGATAAACACATGCTAGAGAGTCTATCCATATGGCTTTGCATTTATTGAGAATACAGCCTCTCCTGCTTGCACTATGCAGACAAGTGAAAACCACAGCCTCAATTTTCCATCTTGTCAACAATGGAAAACAGAACTGAAGTCAGTTTTGTAAATAAAAAATGAGGTATCATGTTGTGAAAGTATCCCGATGCTGTAAACATGGAGTAAAATTACAATTTACATTTTAATTAAAAAGCACAGAAAATATAACCTATCTTTTAGGTCTTTTAAAAAATACAACAAATATGAAGTGCCAGGAACATGCAGTATACAATGTATATGCAAATGTTCAGAAAATGGACTGAGAAAGGGACATTTGGATAGAGAGGTAGGTAGGTAGGAGGGGATGAACGGTTGGGTGGATGGGTGGATGGGTGAATACGGATGGGTGGATGGATGGACAGATAGCCAGAATAAGGCAAATATGAGAAAATGTAAAACTTGTCGTATCTGGGTGTCTTGTGGGGGGAGGTAGGGTACATTGGAGTGTTTTGTATTATTATTTCTGCAACTGTCCTGCAAGTTTGAAAATATTTCAAAATAAAAAGTTAAAAAAATACAACAAAGTAAATATGTACCATTTTTTCTATCAAAAATTTAAATTAATCTTTAATATTTATAATTATATGTTAACATCATAATACAATTTTTAAAATACTGAATTAAAAATATGTGTTGAAATATATTCTACAAGAAGATAACAGAATTATTTTCTAAAAGCTTAATAGTGCTCAAGAAACCACATTTTACCATAAAAGAAGTCAAGAGCACATAAGGTTGAAAAAATCTGCTCTTAGTTAAATGTGATTATTTCCATTCTGCCAGTTATGACAATAACATACAGAAACATAAGTAATTTGGTCAAGGTCCCTAGCTGGTAAGTGGCAATGCTGGGATTTCAACCTCAGACTTGTGACTCTAAGCTCTTTCTATGAACTCACACAGGTCTTCTGAATAAGAAGTTATTTCCATACACTAGGAGATCGTTTCAGTGTACCAATATCAAACAATGATACTGATATAATTAAATTAATAATTCAGTGTAAAAAAATTTTTTCCTCTCTATCTATGTACTTAGTACCAAAACTGAAATACTGACATGCTAGCAATCTGGCCACCAACCAATCGAAGCTAAAATTTCCTTTAATGTCATCAATGACTTTCTAATATCAACCCCAAAGACCTTTATTCCATTTTCATTGCTTTTGGCCTCTGCAGTGGGGCTTTTCCCTTAAAGTGCTCTCCTTTGGCTCCTGTTAGATCTCCGAATTGCTTTCTTTCCTCCTACATCTCTATACAACCACTATATTGACAAACATCAATAATTAAGTTCAGCTAACGGATTGTCCAATATAGACACTGCTGATTAAATTAAAACACAGATTATAGAGAGAGATCAATATTGTGAAATATGACGAGATTCTTGATGCTATCCAACTCTAAACTTCCAGGTCCCCAAGTCCTGACCAAGGACACGCAGCTGTGGATGGCTGGATTAGAGACGCACGTCAGATCAGACATTAGGGAAGCATGAGTCCCATCCAGGCCCAGCCTAGACACGGGAAGGCTGCAGCCGGAGCCAGCAGCGCCTCTTCAGTCTTCAAGTGGGCTAACACAGCATTATTGGCAAGAGTATCGTAAATAATGCACTCCAGCATTGAAAAGGAAAGAAAAGGCTTACGCATCATCCTCCTCAGGCTTTCTCGTCTAAAAAAGCCTAGTCCATAGAAATTCCAAAATTTAGTGTCATGAGTCTAGAACAAGACATCTCGGAGAGTCCTATTACATAACACTGCGGTCTGTTTCACATGCCCTGTAGTTCCTCATACCCAAGGTGGAACTCGTAAACGGCTCAAATCTGAATTCCCATCTGAAAGACTCAAGACAACTCCCTTCTCATCTTTCTCAGAAATCTCAAGCTGCTTCTTCTGTGCTGATAATGCCAAACTCTAATCTCTTACATTCATCCCTTTCCCAAGCTTCCTTCCAAAACGTCGACCTGCTGTGCCACCATCTTGCACAGTCACCCCAAGGTAAACACGTCTGAAACCGAACTCATTGCCTTCCTGACAAAGTCAATTATTTAGCTCCTTATTTCTGTTGTTCTGTTGTTTTGTGAGCTGCAGAGGAGAGTGGCCTGAGTCCGCCCTTCTCCACACTCTTGCCCATCCACAGCCACTGTCTCAGTTTCCAGACTGCTGACACATGCCACACAGTGGGCTGGCTTAACCACAGGGGTTTACTGGCTCATAGTCTCAGAGGTTGCATCCTCCAGGGTCAGTAGCATTAGGGCTCACTGGCAATCCTCGGGTTCCTTGGCTTTCCCATCATCTGGTGATGTCCTCTCCTCTCTCTTCCAGTTTCCACTGACTTTCAGCTTCCTGCTTCTCCCACGGCTTTCTCCCCTGGTGTCCTATTTCCCTTTTTTTACAAGGACTTCAGCCATACTGGATGAAGCTTGCCATCCTTCAGTTTGAGCTCAGCTTCAGTAGCAACATCTTCAAACGTCCTGCTTACAAATGGTTCACACCTACATGCCAGGGGTTAGGACATGAGCTTGCCCTTTGTGGGGGAGAAGATTCAGTCCCCACAACCCCCAAGTCCTATGCATTCACCCTGCACATATTTCTTTC
>PVIY010048790.1:0-17087 GCA_004026745.1 Myrmecophaga tridactyla
ACTCAGTATAATGTTTTCAAGGTTCACCATGTTATAGCATGTCTCAGAACTTCATTACAGTGGAATAATATTCCATTGTATGTACAGATCACATTTTGTTTATCCATTCTTCTACTGATTGGAACTTGAATTGTTTCTACCTTTTGGCTCTTGTGAATAACACTACTATGAACATTGATGTATAAGTATCTGTTTGAGTCTCTGTTCTCAAGTCCTTTATGTATATCCTAGGAGTAAAATTCCTCGGTCATATGGTAATTCTGTTAAACTTTGTGAGGAACTGCCAAACTGCTTTCCACAACGGGTGCACCCTTTTACACTCTCATCAGCAAGGCAACAGGGTTCCAATTTCTCTATATCCTCATCAATACTTGTTATTTTCCTTTTTTAAATAATAGCCATCTTTGTTGGTGTGAAGTGGTATCTTGTTGTGGTATTGATTTGCATTTCCTTAGTGGTTAATGATGCTGAGAATCTTTTCAGGTTCTTACTGGCCATTTGCATATATTCTTTGGAAAAATGTTCCAGTCCTTTGCCCTTTTTAAAAGTGGGTTGTTTGTCTTTTGTTGTTGAGTTGCAGTTCTTTATATATTGTGGATATTAAGCCTTTATCAGATATATGATTTGCAACTATTTCTCCTATTCTGTAGGTTGTCTTTTCACTTTCTTGATGGTATCCTTTGATGTGAGAAAGTTTCTTTAATTTTGATGAAACCCAATCTACCTATTTTTTATTTTGTTGCTCATGCTTTTAGTATCATATTTAAGAATCTATGGACAAATCCAAGGTCATGAAGATTTGCCCCTCCAAGGGTTTTATGGTTTTAGCCCTTATATTTAGGTCATTAATCCATTTTGAATTAATTTTTGTATAAGGTAGGGGAAGGGATCCAACCTTATTCTTTGGCTTGTGGAAATCCAGTTTTCCAACAGTATCTGTTGAAGATCATACTTTTTGTTTTATTACTGTCGCTTTGCAGTTCTGAAATAGGGACGCATGGGCCTTCCAACTTTGTTGTTTTTGAAGACTGTTTTGCTATTCCAGACCCCTTGCATTTGCATACAAACTTTAGGACCAACTTGTCCTTTGCTGCAAAAAAGATCGTTGGAAATTTGCCTGTCAGTTCCAAATAAAATCTGGAACTATTTATTTGGTATCCTCTATTACAGAGTTAGGAACTCAGAAGTGATTTGAGGGCAATTGTAGGTATTTGAGCTTAAAGATTACCTCACCTCCTCAAACAACCCGACACACATTAGCTGAAATCATGAATTGTCAATGTAGGAGGTCAAAAATACTCAGAGAGCAAAAAAGGTGAGCCTTGGCTTTGAATGCCATCTTCTTTCCCCTCTGCCTTGCTACCCAACTCCAGCCTGAGACACCAGAAAAAGCCCAAGTTCTGGTATCTGCACAAGTGGATTGAGGCCTCCTGGCAGATTACTTCCACAGTCTAAACCCTAATCCTCACTGAGGGCACTGGGCCCTAATTCCTGCATCCCAGTGCTTGGGAAAAAAGGCAAATTCTCTCTGAACATAATCTTGGAGAAGAATTTCATTGACATTCATGGGTTACCCAGAATCAACCTGGTGGGGGGGGGGGGTGGAGGCAGCTGTGCTTTGAAGATGGTTGGCTTCAAAGCTACAGAGGGATAAATGCGCTAACGAATACAGGCAAAAATTAAAAATGCTGATTCAGTTGCCTGGTGTAGAAGTTTCTAGTGAGCTCCACATTCCCACTATGCTTGGCACTCACAATTCTGTCTTCCTCATGGGAATGCAGAAGTATTTATTTTCTGTAGCCAAACTGTTGGTTCCTCGAGCCTCTTTCTCCTCTCCTTCCTCAGGGAATCAGACCACAGTTCACAAAGAAGCTCACAGGACTGGGAAGTTCCACAGGCCTCCTTAAGTCTGACAAAGAGTTGTGTGGAAGGTTCTTTTACCCTTGGGATGGTTACTGAGACTGCTACCTGGTCAGTTTTGAGCACTGAAACAAACACCACGTTAACAAATTGAACGGGAAAAAGCACATGATCATTTCGATTGATGCAGAAAAGGCATTTGACAAAATCCAGTATCCTTTCTTAATAAAAATACTTTGAAAGATAGGAGTAGAAGGAAACTTCCTCAACACAATAAAGGGCATATATGAAAACCCATGACTAACAAAATATTCAATGGTTAAAGGCTGAAAGCTTCCCTCTAAAATCAGGAACAAGACAAGTATGTCCACTGCCACCACTGTTATTTAATATTGTGCTAGAAATTCTAGCTAGAGCAGCAGGCAAGAAAAAGAAATGAAAGGTATACAAATCAGAAAGGAAGAAGTAACACTTTCACTATTTCCAGATGACATGATCTTAAATTTTAAAAGTCCCAAAAAACTACAACAGAGCTACTAGAGCCAATAAATGAGTTCAGCAAAATGGCAGGATACAAGATCAACAGGTAAAAGTCAGTAATGTTTCTATGCACTACTAATGAGCAATCTGAGGAAGAAATCAAGAAAAATTTCCATTTACAATAACACTAAAATGATCAAGTATCTAAGAATAAATTTAACTAAGGTTGTTAAGGACCTGTATTCAGAAAACTACAAAATATTGCTTAAAGAAATCAAAGAAGACGTGAGATTCTATGTTCATGGATTGGAAGACTAAATATAATTAAGATGCTAATTCTACCCAAATTGATTTATAGACTGAATGCAAATAAATCAAAATATCAATAGCCTACGTTGCAGAAATGAAAATGGCAATCATCAAAATTAAATGGAATGGCAAGGTGCCCTGAATAGCCAAAAACACCTTGAGAAACAAAAGCGAGGGTGGAGGACTTACACTTCCTGACTTGAAAGCATATTGCAAAACTACAGTGGTCAAAACAGCATGGTAGTGGCATAAAGATAGATACATTGGCCAATGGAACAGAACTGAATTGAGAGTTTAGAAACAGGTCCACACATTTATAGTCAATTGATTTTTTTTTGTATGCTGTATGGCAGTGTCACATTGCATTATTTTTCCATGTGAGTATCCCATTATTGCAGTACCATTTGTTGAATTTTTGTTTCTTTGTTTTGCTTGTTTGTTTTTGGGGGAGTGCATGGTCCAGGAACCAAACCTGGGTCTCCCACATGGTGGGTAAGAATTCTACCACTGAACCACCCTTGCAACCCCTACAGTCAATTGATTTTTCACAAGGCTGCCAAGTCCACTCAACTGGGACAGAACAGTCTCTTCAACAAGCAATGCTAGGAGAACTGGATATCCATATACAAAAGAATGGAAGAGAACCCATATCTCACACTTAATACAAAAACTAACTCAAAATGGATTAAAGTCCTAAATATAAGAGCCAGACCCTAAAACTCCAAGAAGAAAATGTAGGGACACAGTTTCAAAATCTTGTGATAGGTGATGATTTCTTAGAGTTCACACCCACAGCACAAGCAACTAAAGAAAAAAATAAATACATGGGACCTCCTCAAAATTCAATATTTTTGTGCATCAAAAGACTGTCAAGAAGGTGAAAAGGCAGCCTACACAATGGGAGAAAATGTTTGAAAATCAAATATCTGATAAAGGTTTAATATTGAGAATACTTAAAGAAATTCTACAATTCAACAATAAAAAGCCAAACTATCCAATTAAAAAATAGGCAAAAGACATGAATAGATATTTTTCCAAGGAGGAAATATATATAGCAAAAGGCACATGAAAAGATACTCAACATCACTAGTTATTAGGAAAATGCAAATTAAAATCACAATGAGGTATCATTTTACATCTTCTAAAATGGCTACTATTAAAGAAATCCAGAAAACTGCAAGTGTTGGAGAGGACATCAAGAAATAGGAACACTCATTGATTGCTCATGGGAGTGTAAAATGGTATAGCCACTGTAGAAGACAGTTTGGAAATTCCTCAGGAAGCTAAGTATAGAACTGCCAAAAGATCTGGTAATCCCACTATTAGGTATATATCCAGAAGAACTTAAAGCAGAGACACGAACAGACATTTGCACACCGATGTTCACAGTGGCATTAGTCACAACTGCCAAAAGATGGAAGCAACCTAAGTGTCTCTCAACTAATGAGTGGATAAACAAGAAGGTGGTATGTACATACCATGGAATATGATGCAGCTGTAGGGATGGATGAAGCCCTGCTGCATGCAACAACATAGATGAACCTGGAGCACATTATTTTGAGTGAAATAAGTGAAACAAAAGAACAAATTTTGTATGACCTCATGAAAATGAACTAAATATAATCAGTAAACTTATGGAGATAGTATCTAGTATATAGATTACCAGAAGATAGAATGAGGGGAGAAAATGAGGAATTGATGCTTAATTTGTGCAGAATTTGTAATTAGGTTGATTGTAAATATTTGGAAATGGATAGAGGTGATGGTAGCACACTACTGTGAATGTTCTCAACAGTGCTGAATCCGGCGTGTGATGGTGATTGAAAGGGGAAGTTTAGGGTCATGTATTCACTTGAAGGAAAGTTAGAGGTGAAAACGTGGGACTGCTAACATAGCGAACCCTGTTGTGAATGATGAAATTGGTTTTCCCATGAAAAAATTTTGTACTGATACTATAATTCTTTTTCCCTATATACCACCTTCAAAACTAATGACAACAGGTTCTTTTCAGTCTCAGAGAACCAGGAGGAGACTAACACTTTATACAAATTAGCCAACCTATCACTACAGTAGCTGTTGCTTCCTATGAAACGGAGCTCGAAGGATATTAAGGAATGACGAGAAAGAAAGAAAGAGACAGACACAGACGGGATCAGAATGACGAGAAAGAAAGAAAGAGACAGACACAGACGGGATCAGGGGGTCTGAAGCTTAACCTTAACAAACAACAGACAACTTTATTCTAAGCCAGATCCTGCTTATATACTGCAGGGTAACAAAAGGCATGCCTGCATTTCCTGAGGAAACAAAGTGCTTAACTTCATATTTAATGTAACCATTTGGGGGTAAACAAGCATTCTCTTCCTCCCAGACTGTTCCAAACAAAGCACATAACAATCTCCTCAGTTTCTTGCCCACCCAGGGACGCCAGCTGCTCCCAACACATTCTGCAGGTCTTGTTATAACCCTTGGCTCCTACAACCTATCACTACAGTAGTTGGTGTCACAGAAAATGGGGAAAAGCAGTACTTGTGCCGCAAACCTGTACTTTTGTTGTGTGCCAAACTCAACAGGATTAAAACCACCAAATCTTCTTTCATTCCATCAATAGAGAGGCCTTGTTCTTCTAGTTAAACAAACAGGGCAGTTAAAATGGTAAACCATGTGGCTCAGTCTTCTGATTGCCCACGGGTTATAATATGCGGGAACATACTGCTCTGCAGCTACAGCAGCAGTCACACAACACATCCAGGGCCATAAGGCACTCAGAAGACAAGAAGAATGGCTAAAATTCACCCAGCATTACTGAAAAATCAATAGCCATATTAAAACGTCACACTGTAAGAAATAGGTTATTAATAATTAAAGGTAATCAAATTCACATACACTGTTTAATAACAAAATTAAAACTTTATGGGCCCAGTTCTCTCTTTCACCAATGCTTGTTGGAGTGCAGATTTTTGTACTCTTTCTGGGCTGTGTTCTTTCCGGACTATCTCATAGCTATTTGAGGACCTTTAGCATCAACTTCCTACTCAGACCCAAAGATCTCAGAAGACTCTAGAGCTGTGCTAGGTCTCCACGGACCCAACACAGAAGCTTAACCCAGCTTCGACCCAGGAGTTTTCCCTGATGTCTATTGAAGACGGTGCTCAGAAAGACTCGGGTGAGACCGTGGCCTCTCATCCTTTCTCCTCAGAATTGTTAATAAAGAACCTGAGCAACTAGACTCTCAACCCTGAAAACCAATTCCTTTCCTCCCCACTGGAAGATCCACTCCAACAGCAGGATGGAGAAAAGATCAGAGGGGAAAAGAGAAATAAGTTTCTCTACCAAAGGGGTACAGTAAGGACAATGTTATCTAAGCGCAAAGAAGTGATTGAGAGAATGGCAAAAGTGAAATATCCCTACCCCAACCAGTCTTACCTGATCAAAAGAGAGTTAAAGAGCCCTCCACATCAGAGAATTTTGGATAGAATGAGAGAAGCAATATTACGCTATACCTGTTTTCTTTACCTGCATTATGGCTGGGATTCTTCTGAAAATGCTAGAATGGAGATTAATTAAGATAAACAGAGCCAATTTAGCCATAAAAATCATTCTAATACTGTCCTTTCTTGCCAATAACTTTAGGATCACTTGGCAGCAGGCAGGGAAAACTACTATATGCTATGGCAGGTTATAGCTTTTGATGACCTGTGAGTCATATAAGTTTTTTTCCATCTCGAATCTTTCCTCCCTACATTGTTTATAAAGAATCTGTATAGTTTGAATGCCTTGCTGACATTAATTTACTTTAGTTCTACTTTGTATATAGAAGAACTTATTAAAATTCAGATGCATTTGAAAAAAAAACTTTATGGGTACTATCATTTTTTAGTTTTTTTTATTTTTAACAAACAAAATGTTTTCTTAGGAAAAATTCCAACCACACACAAACACACAAAAGTAGGCAGTAATATAAATGCACATGTCCTTGCCCCCATCCCCACCCTCATCCCCCCACCCCTGCTTCAGTGATTACCCTCATTTTGGCCATCTGGGTTTTTTTTTATTAATTTAAAATTTTTAAAAAATATATCAAAAAACATCAAACACAAACATTCTTAACTTTTGATCGTTCCATTCTGCATATATAATCAGTAATTCACAATATCATCACATAGTTGCATATTCATCATCATGATCATTTCTTGGAATATTTGCATCTATTCAGAAAAAGAAATAAAAAGACAACAGAAAAAAATTTATACATACCATACCCCTTACCCCTCTCTTTCATTGACCACTAGCATTTCCATCTAAATTTATTTTAACATTGTTAAATGTTAAATATTTAACATTATTTATTTATTTTTATTCCATATATTTTACTCGTCTGTTGATAAGGTAGATAAAAGGAGCATCACACACAAGGTTTTCACATTCACACAGTCATAATGTGAAAGCTATATCATTATACAATCATCTTCAAGAAACATGGCTACTGGAACATAGCTCTACATTTTCAGGCAGTTCCCTCCAGCCTCTCCATTACATCTTGACTAACAAGGTGATATCTATTTAATGGTAAGAATAACCTCCAGGATAACCTCTTGACTCTGTTTGGAATCTCTCAGCCATTGACATTTTATTTTGTCTCATTTCACTCTTCCCCCGTTTGGTTGAGAAGGTTTTCTCAATCTATGGGTACTATCTTTATGAATAGATAAGAATATCGTGAGAAAGAAAAATGAAGTGGGAGGTCTCACACTATCTGACTTTAAAGCACATTACAAAGCTACAGTGGTCAAAACAGCATGGTACTGACATAAAGCTAGGTATACTGACCAATGAAATTGAATAGAGTGTTCAGATATAGACCCTTTCATAAATGGACAATTGATCTTTTATAAGGTGGTCAAGCCAACTCACCTGGGAGAGAGCAACCTCTTCAAGAAATGATATTTGGAGAAACTGTACATCAATATGCAAAAGAATGAAAGAGGACCCATATCTCACACCTTATACAAAAATTAACTCGAAGTTGATCAAAGACATAAACATTAAAGCTAAGACCATTAAACTTTCAGAAGAAAATGTAGGGAAATATCTCATAAAACTTGTAATAGGAGATGGTTTTCTAGATCTCACACCCAAAGCACAAGCATTGAAGAAAGAAACAGGTAAAAGGGAACTCCTTAAAATTAAACACTTTTATGCTTCAAAGAACTTTGTCAAGAAAGTGAAAAGGCACCCTACGCAATGGGAGACAATATCTGCAAACCACATATCAGATAAGGGTCTTGTATCCAGAATATATAAAGATATTCTTCAACTCAACCACAAAAAGACAAACAATCCAATTAAAAATGGGTACTGTAGCCTGCCCATGCAAAAAAAAAAAAAAAACAACACTTGAACAGACTTCTCAGAAGAGGAAATACAAATGGCTAAAAGGCACCTGAAAAGATGCTCAACTTTCGACTTTACTGGCTATTAGGGAAATGCAACTCAAAACCACAATGGAATATCATCTGACACCCACTAGAATGGCTGTTAATAAAAAAAAACAGAAAACGACAAGTGCTGGAGAGGAAGTGGAGAAAGAGGCACACTTATCCACTGTTGGTGGGAATGTAAAAAGGTACAACCGCTGTGGAAGGCAGTGTGGCGATTCCTCAGGAAGCTAAGTATAGAATTGCCATATGATCCAGCAATCCCATTGCTAGGTATCTATTCAAAGGACACAACACAAGAATATAAACAGACATTTGAACACTATGTTTATAGCAGCATTATTTACAATTGCCAAGAGATGGAAACAGCTCAAATGTCCATCAATGGATGAGTGGCTAAACAAGCTGTGGGCTATATGTACGATGGAATATTACACAGCTGTAAAACAGAATAAAGTCATGAAGTATGTAACAACATGAAGGGACCTTGAGGACATTAGGCTGAGTGAAATTAGCCAGAAGCAAAAGGAGAAATACTGTGTGGTCTCACTAATATGAACTAATATTAATGAGTGCACTTGGAGAATTGAAGTTAAGAACACAGGTTATCAAGAAATATAGAATAGAGATTGGGCAATTGGTGCTGAAGGAATACAGATTGTGTAAAAGGGCTGATTGTAAAAATTCATAAATGGATAGCACAATAATACCTGACTGTAGCACAATAATATAAGTACACTGAATGAAGCTGAACGTGAGTATGACAGAGGGAGAAGGGCTGGGGGTACATATGAAACCAGAAGGAAAGATGGAGAAAGACTGACATGGCATAATTTAGAATGTACAATGATGGTGGTTAAATAGCCAAATTAAAAAAATGTTTTTGCATGAGGGAGAACAAATGAATGCCAGTATTGCAGGGTATTGAAAATAGACAGTATATGGGGAAAAGAACAATCAACGCAAGCTAGGGTCTACAGTCAACTGTAACATTATATGCTTCCACTGAGTGTAACAAAGGCATTATGCCAAAACTAAATGTCAACACGCAAGGGGATTAGGAAGGGGGTATGGATTCTCTCTCTCTCTCTCTTTTTTTTTTTTAACTTTTTTATTGTATATTATAATATATATACAAAGCAAAGAAATTTAAAGCAAAAGTTTTCAAAGCACCCTTCAACAAGTAGTTACAGAACAGATCCCAGAGTGTGTCATGGGCTACCATACGATCCTCTCAGATTTTTCCTTCCAGCTGTTCCAGAACATAGGAGGCTAGAAGGTGTAAATATTTTTTTTATCATCACAATTGACTTTTTTCACTTCTTTATTTTTGTAAAAAATAACATATATACAAAAAGGCAGTAAATTTCAAATCACAGCACCACAATTAGTTATAGAACATATTTCAGAGTTTGGCATGGCTTACAATTCCACAATTTTAGGTTTTTACTTCTAGCTACTTGTATCCTATGAATGTTCCTCCTTTATATGTCGGCAGCAAATAACTTGTTATGAGTTTTCAAAGGTCCAGAGCAAATGGAGAAAATTTTGCCTTAGGACAGACCATGCCTGTAACTGACTTGATGAGATTTTATACTGTCTCTAATTTTGTACTTCATTGTATTGCTACTGAAAGGTTTAAGGTTTCTGATATTGTTATGAAATTAATGGATTTTGTATATGGGAAAAACATGTCTTTTTTAGGGGCCAGAGGGTGGAATGTGTTGGTTTGAAAGGAAGTATGCCTCCTAAGAAAAGCCATGTTTTAATCAAAATATCATTTTGTAAAGGTAGAATAATCTCTATTCAATACTGTATGTTTGAAACTGTAATCAGATCATCTCCCTGGATGATGTGATTTAGTCAAGAGTGGTTGTTAAACTGGATTAGGAGACGACATGTCTCCACCCATTTGGGTGGGTCTTGATTGGTTTACTGGAGTCCTATAAAAAAGTAAACATTTGGGAGAATAAGAGAGAGAGCAGAGCAGAACGAGAAGCCACAAGAAGCCAGTGACCTTTGGAGATGAAGAAGGAAAACGTCTCCCGGGGAGCTTCATGAAACAGGAAGCCAGGAGAAGAAGCTAGCAGATGATGCCTTGCTCACCATGTGCCCTTCCAGCTGAGAGAGAAACCATGACTGTGTTCACCATGTGCCTTCTCAGATGAGAGAAAGAGACCCTGAACTTCATCGGCCTTCTTGAACCAAGGTATCTTTCCCTGGATGCCTTACATTGGACATTTCTATAGACTTGCTTTAACTGGGACATTTTCTCGGCCTTAGAACTGTAAACTAGCAACTCATTAAATTCTCCTTTTTAAAAAGCCATTCCGTTTCTGGTATATTGCATTCTGGAAGCTAGCAAACTAGAACACTGCTCTAGGATACTGGAGACTAAAAGAAACATCAATTTAATGATTTAGCATTCACATTTATTTGTTAAATCCTATCTTCACTGTATAACTCCACCATCACCTTTTATCTTTCCATCCCTCTCATGGCCCTTCTAAATTGTTCATATTGGAAGAGTCTGTCACTAATATGGGGTAGGGAGACGGAACTATCTGATGTTGTGGAGAAGCTGGGCCCTCTAGGTTTCAGGACTTATCTGGACCAAGGAGCCATGTGGAGGTTTCTGGAAAGTTATTTTTGTGCATGGAATCCTTGTGGCATCTTATATATTGCCCTAGGTGTTCTTTAAGGGATTGGGAAAGGGGTATGGATTCTATATGGTACAAAAGGAAATGTCTTCAGATAGAGTATGTGGTGAAGGCAAGTCTATACAATTAGGCTGGATTGTATGATGTGTGAATAAAACTATTTAATAATGAAAACAACTTTATGGGTATTATCTTTAAAGCTATTAAAAAGGTATAGAAGGAAATATTATAACAATAGCTACTATATTCGAGTGGTATAATGTCCTTTTTAACATTTACAAAGCTTCTGTAACATGGCTATCGTACTTTTTCTTGTAGTTATGAACCCACATATTTATCAGGATTTATAGCACAAACTGTACATGAACCAACTGACATTAGATAAAAAAGGACAATCATATTGTATTTTTAGGAGATGAAAGATTTAAAAATGAAGAAATCTGTAAAAATTAACATGCAAACTCTAGCCTAAAAATTGGTGTACTTATAGTTCAAGACAATAATTATTTAACAGAGTAAAAACGGGTCACTGAGTATTAATAAAAGATTAAATTCACCAGAAAGATCTAACAATTAAAAAATTTATGTAACCAGTGACATCGATTCTAAATCAAAGTAAAAACATAAACTAACAAAACTACAGGGTGAAATAGTCAAATCACCATCATAATGGAAGATTTTAACATGTTTCTTTCTAACTGATAGGACAATTAGAGAGAAATAGTTAAGGTTATAGAACAGGGGTTGACAAACTTTTTCTGGGCAACATAGGAAAAATGTCAGGCTTTGTGGGCCATATAAGGTTTTTGTTGCCTTTTCTTTTCTTTCTTTTTCTTTTTTTAAGAATAACTTTCAAAATTGTAAAAACCATTCTCCACTCCAGAGCAATACAAAATAATATTCCAAGGTGGACCCCTATATTAAAGAATTTTAACTGGTAGCCAAAAGTCAGCCCACAAAGAAAACTATGGCTTTTCAACATTTATCAGACATTTAAGAAATTTACACAAACCAAGAGGAAACATTCCTTAACTTTTTAAATACTAGGATAATCTATATAACAGAACTTGACAAAAAGTATGAGAGGAGAATTTGAGGAAAATCTCATTCATAATTCCAGAAAAATCATTTCTGGGATGAATTCAGCAATACATGAAAACGATAATACATCAAAACAAGGTCGTTTTAACATTAGAAAATCTATTAATATATTCTGCACAGTAACAGAATAAAAGAGAACAAATGCTATCTCACTTCTGTAAAGGCAGAAAAATCTTCAGATGAAATCCATATTCATTCATGACCAAACAGCTAGCAAACTAGGAAATAGAAATAGAACTTCCATAACTTAAAAAAAAGGTATTTACAGAAAACCTGCAGTAAACATTATATTTAATGATGACACAATGAATGCTTTCCCTTTGAAAATCATGTATAAGACAAGATGCCTATAGTTAACCCCTCTTAAATAATTTGCTGGAAATCCTAGATAGTACAGTAAAGTGAGAAAATGACATGAGTGAGAGGAAAGAAACAAAAGCACTTACATGCATTAGAGGACTTGATACTGCAAGGGCAAGGTCATTAATTGTCCCCAATTGATCCAGAAATCCAATGCTATCACAATAAAAAACCCAACAGGTATTCCTGTTGGACTTGATAAGCTGATTCTATAACTTAAAGGGTAATGCAAAGAGCCAAAAAGAGACAAGTTATTCTTAATGATCAATAAGAAAATGGGCAAACTTGCCCCTCCACATACCCAGCTATAATAAGACTATGTATTAACGCTGGAAGTGTCTAGATCAGCAAACAGAACTGCCCAGATTACTACTTTACCAGACAAAAATATTAATTTCAGATTGATTAAAAATGTAGAGTGAAAATAAAAATTAAAAAGTCCTTTGAAGATAACATAGGAGAGTGTCTGCATGACTTCAGGATAAAGAAATTCTTAAACAAGCCCCAAGAAACACTAACTAAAGAAAAGGTTCATACATTCAACTCCATTGAAGGAACTTTGTTCATCAAAAGAGAACACAAATTAGAAAATTACTTGCAAAAACAGTGGTGAATATCCAGAATACATAGAAAACTCAAAAAGAAAAATGTGAAAGATCAATAAATACTGTACAAAAGGAGGAATCCAAACAGCCACTAACTGTAAACATATATGCAGCTTCATTAGGAATCAAAAATGCGAGTTAAAATCACACTGAGTTTAGGTTCTTTGGGGGTGGACTCTGACTCACTTTTGTGAGTCTAAGTTGGTGCCATCAGTTTGGAATACAATTTGGCACTAATAAAGTTGCAGATGTTCCTGCCGCTGTGACCCAGCACTGGCTCTCCCTAGCTCTGAACCGTAGAACCGCACCACGAGGCATCCTGCAGGCATGTTCAGAGCACCATAGTTTTTAACAGCAAAATCTAGAAAGGTTTATCAAGAGGACCATGGGGCTATATTACTTTTTTTTTGTTGTTGTTAATTTTTTATTTTGAAGTAATTTCAATCTTATAGGACAGTTCTATACTTCTGAGAACTTCAACATACATCCACTCTAGGTATCCAGATTCACTAATTTTTTTTAATTCAACGTAACAAAATACAAACACAAACATTCTTACCATATGATCATTAGATTCTCGATATATAATCAATAAGTCACAATATCATCACATAGTTATATATTCCTCATCATGATCATTTCTTAGAACATTTGCATCTATTCAGAAAAAGAAAACAGAAAAAAATCCATACATACCATACCCCTTCTGCCTTCCTTTCATTGATCACTAGCATTTCAATCTACTAAATTTATTTTAACATTTGTTCCCCCTTATATTTATTTATTTTTAATCCATATGTTTTACTTGTCTGTCGATAAGTATCCAAAAGGAGCATCAGACACAAGGTTTTCACAGTCACATTGTGAAAGCTACATCATTATACAATCTTCAAGAAACAAGGCTACTGGAACAGCTCTACATTTTCAGGCATTTCCCTTCAGCCACTGTAATACACCTTAAACTAAAAAGGGGATATCTATATAATGCGTAAGAATAACCTCCAGGATAACCTCTCCACTCTGCAATCTCTCAGCCATTGACACTTTATTTTGTCTCATTTCGCTCTTCCCCCTTTTGGTCGAAAATTTTTTTCTTTTTTTTTCAAATTTTTAAAAATTAAAAAAAAAAATTTTTAATTTAAAAGAATTTTTTAAATTAAGAAAACAGACATACTGACTTTCTGCTAAATACATAAAATTTAATCTAAAAAATGAATTGTGGAGAGATAGAAAAAAGAAAAAAATGAATTGGGGGAGTACTCATAGATCTATGTTTAATAAAAGTTTTCCTACAAAGAATGTTTGAGTTAAAACGATGCCACATGCCTCCCGTGGGTTCTGAATCCCTGACCTAGGATTTCTCCAGATTTTGCAGACGGGAGGCCCCTTTGTAACCTGAAAAAGGAAGCTGGGTGGCGTTTACGGGACGGTAGCGAGAGCTGCGGCTGGGCGGGAGGAAAGGCGCCCAGCAAAGCGCCTCACAGGCGGGAGGCGGGAGGAGGCGCGAGCGCTCCCTCAGCAGGGCCGAGGCCCGCGGCGCCCTCCTCCGCCCCTCCCCACGCCCCCTTCCCCGGCCCTGGGCCTCCCTCCCGCGGCCCCACGTCACTCCCCGCCTTACAGTGGTGACAACCGCCTGCCACCGGAAGCCCAGGCCCTGCCCAATCCGAGCAGGGGGCCGCAGCACGGACGACCGGAGCCGGGGCAGCCCCGCCGGGCCCGTAGCCGACCCCGACCCCGCGCCCCGCAGCCGGTAATCGCGCGCACCCGCGCCCGGCGGAGCTCCAAGCCGATTCCGGCGTGTGGATGGGGAGCCCGCCGCCCGCCGCTGCCGCGCGCCCACGCGTTTCGGCACCCTCCCCGGGGTCCCTGAGCTTCTTGGGAGCCGCCGCACCGCTGACGCGCAGCGCTGACTCCCAGCAAGACTGCGTCGGCCTGCCCAGAGAACCATGGAGGCCTAGGCCTTTCCTCTGCTCCACCCTTCTGTCAGGTTTCTGAGGTCCTGGGAGAACCCTGACCCGGAGAACTCTAGTGCTCCCAGAGGCTAAGCCTCCCCAGGGCTTAGACCCAGCTGCTCTGGCTTGCCCCAGGACTGGCGCCTGGTGGCCTCAGAGAGCCAGGATCCGCCTCAGCGGCCACAGCGCCACCCCTGGGGTCTAGTTTCTCCTCGTCCCTCCTCCTTTCAGAAGGTTCCACCGCCCTGGGCTGCACACAGGAGCCTTTCCTGATCTCTTTCCCACCTCGGGGCGACAACCGTTGCCCTGCCTGTTAATGCGCTTTTTGGTCTGAGTGGTTCTGACCTGCCTCCGCTGTCACCACTGTCGCCTAGGAATAGGTCCAGGAGAGTCACAATGCCACGTTATGAAATCTTACACCCCAGAGGTCACTTGGCCCAGCCCCCCATCCGATGCTTGCGGCGCCCTTCCAGCGGTCCCAACAAAAGTGCTTGATGGTTTTCCCTGAACTTCACCACTTCCTGTGACAGCTAATAATCTTTCTGGGCCTTTCTGTTTGGTTTTCCCTATGCTGAACCCAAAGGTGTATATTTCTCCACAGCATTGCCCTGGAAACGCTGTTCCATGGGGTATTAGAACAGGGGCATCCTTCCTCCTGGGGCCAGACAGGGCTGTGAGCGGATCACTGCAGCTCCTGGCTGACACTGCAGTGACCCAGGCAGCCCGGTTCCTCTGAAGTGCGATGCTCAGAACAGAGCCGGTGCTGGTGGGATGTGGTCCCTCCACTCAGGAGAGGTCACTTCACAAATGCTTTCTTTTGCCACCCTTCTTGTCCCTGCCTCTGCCCTCCGGCTGCCTGTGGCTCTGTGGTCTGTTTTCTTCCTCTAGTCCTATGAAGAAGGCCTGACGGGAGCCCCTCCTGTTTCTCCAGTCTTGGGAAGTTTGATTGGCTCTAACCTTTAACATATTTACAGAAGTTCCTCCCCTTACTGAAGGCATTGCTGCCCCACCTTCTGTTTTGTGACATGCTGTGTCTTCTTATCTGCTACCCTTGGCTGCTGGTCTTATTTCTTTGATATGGACCTCTCTACTGGTGACCATATGTCCCAGTTTGCCCAGGACAGTTCTGACTTATAGCTCGTGTTCCAGCCTAATTATTAATAATGTCCCTTTTCACTTTCAAAAGATCCATGATTTGCACTATAAGTTGTATGGCCTCCCTACTCTACTATGGAGAATTTTTGTCTATAAATTGGATGTCCTTGTTTGTGGGCAGGATGTGCCACATAGCAGCCCACCCAGGACTCGTACCAGGCTCCTAGGTGTTAAATCTGCACTCGAGGAGCCCAGGTTTCCTCCAAGGCAGTGCTAGCTCAGACCTTTTCTTGTAAGTTGAACGCTTCAGGTGGCTTTGCCCCAGAGGGTGGGGCTTCTCTCTGACATAGAAATGTATCCAAGCTCTGGTACCGGGAGCTGTGTGGAGTCAAATTCATCCCCCCTGGTGGGTGTGGGGCTTTAAAACCCGAGCCTCTGCAATGATCCAGAGAAAGGAGTACAGAGCTCAAGCCCAGATCCTGGGCACACCATCTAACCTAACTGATGTGGAAGTGTGACCAAGGCTAGGCCTGGGAACTGCTCCTACCCCCCATCCCTCATCCTCCACCAGGGAGCTCTCTGACTTGTGCAGGCCTAATTGGCCATGGCTGGAGAGCGTCCGCCTTCTAATTCTTCCCGCAGGGCAACATTCTCAACTAGGGTAGGCAGTGCTCCCAGTTGGCCTGAGGTCAGGGATTTCCTGGGATGTGGGAGAGTCCTGGGTAAACTGGGGTGAGTTAGTCACCCAATTTGAAACCCTGGCTGCACATTAGAAACACCTGAAGAGACTCTAATTTAGAGACTTATTTAATTGAGCCCTGCAGGGTTCCAGCTATGGGTATTTTTTTTTTTTTAATTTTCCAAGATGCTTGCAACAAACTACCAGAGTTGAGAACCACTAGGTTAGAGGCAGTGTCCCCAAATAACCATTAGACATTAAAGCAGATATGGACCTGGACATGTGTCAAAGAGCTGATTGACCCAGTGTGTCTTTTCTCTCCATCAAAAGTATCAACACGGTGATTGTCAAAGGCTATTATTTTTCCTCCTCCTGAGCCCTTCTTTCTCCCCAGTAAGAACCAAGCTTTCTTCTTTCCCAACATGCTCCAGTCCCCTCCTCCCCCAGGATAGTGGCCAGTGGACTTGCTTCATTCTGAGTGGAGAAACAGGAGGGTCGCAACTTGTGCAGTCGCCTATGAAGCTAGCATGAGACTCCAAACAGGGCTC
>PVIY010048791.1:0-17092 GCA_004026745.1 Myrmecophaga tridactyla
CTTCCCTTGTATGTGATGGATTGCTTTTCTCTTGCTGCTTTCAAGATCCTCTCTTTCTCTTTGACCTCTGACATTCTGATTATTAAATGTCTTGGAGTATGTCTATTTGGATCTATTCTCTTTGGGGTACGCTGCACTTCTTGGATCTGTAATTTTAAGTCTTTCATAAGAGTTGGGAAATTTTCAGTGATAATTCCCTTCATTAGTTTTTCTCCTCCTTTTCCCTTCTCTTCTTCTGGGACACCCACAACACTTATATTCATGCGCTTCATATTGTCTTTCAATTCCCTGAGTCCCTGCTCATATTTTTCCATTTTTTTTCCTATAGTTTCTGTTTCTTTTTGGATTTCAGATGTTCCGTCCTCCAGTTTAGAAATCCTATGTTCTGTCTCTCGAAATCTACCATTGTAGGTTTCCATTGTTTTTTTCATCTCTTCTACTGTGTCTTTCATTCCCATAAGTTCTGTGATTTGTTTTTTCAGATTTTCAGTTTCTTCTTTTTGTTCTTTCTTTGCCTTCTTTATATCCTCCTCAATTCATTGATTTGGTTTTTGATGAGGTTTTCCATGTCTGTTCATACATTCTGAATTAATTGTTTCAGCTCCTGGATGT
The DNA here is from genome assembly GCA_004026745.1 of Myrmecophaga tridactyla. NCBI lineage: Eukaryota > Metazoa > Chordata > Mammalia > Pilosa > Myrmecophagidae > Myrmecophaga > Myrmecophaga tridactyla. The sequence goes on from PVIY010048791.1 coordinate 613, forward strand.
CATTTGAATTGTTGATTTGTTCCTTTGACTGGGCCATATCTTCAATTTTCCTAGTGTGATTTGTTATTTTTTGCTGGCGTCTAGGCATTTAATTTCCTTAATTAGTTTATTCTGGAGATTGCTTTCACTTCTTTTATCTAGGGTTTTCTTGCTGGATGAATTTGTTTTTCTTATCCTGCCCTGTGTGTGGCGCTTGTCTGGCTGCAGGTCCCACCAGCATAAGATGATGCGGTACCTTTAACTTTGGCTGGGGGCGTGGTGGAGACAGAGGAGAGGTTGTAGGCTGGTTTTAATGGCTTCAAATTACCAAACTCTGGTGTCTGAATTCCTTGAGGGAGGGATTCCACCTGAGTTGGGCTTCACCCCTGCCCTGGGGAAGGCACAGGCTCCAGACAAGCCCCCAAAAGAGCTCACTTCTGCCTATGCCTGGGGCAGTTGCAGCCTGAAAAGTCCTGCCGCTGTATCCCGAGGCAGTCAAGCCTTTGTAGAAACACTGCCACAAAAACCTCTGTTTCCTTCTTTTATTTTTTCCCCTTTTTCTGTCAGTCCTGCCCACTTGGCGCCGGGGCAAAAATGAGCAACCTCTGCTTTGATCAGGTTCACCTAAGCTGGGGGCCTAATTTTAGTAGTCAGAATTTGTTAATTAGTTCCACAATTGGCGTTTGATTGTGCCCAGTCCCTGCTGCTGGCAAAGTCCTTTCCTTTCCCCTCTGGGAAGTGGCCTGTGGGGGAGGGGCGCTGGCTGCTGCAGCTTTGGGAACTCACGGTTCTGCGGGGTGCTCACAGCCAGTCCAGCTGGTCCAGACTGGGGTACACTGTGTGTCCAGTCACTGATGTGACCCCAGGAGCTGTTCTGTACTGTTTCTGGTTATTTAGTAGTTGTTCTGGAGGACGAACTAAAATGCGCACATTGTTAAGCCGCCATCTTGACCTGGAAGTCTCCACTTCATTTTTTAAAAAACTGCATGCTATTCTATTTTATGACTATACCTTATTTAACTTAGGTAGTTAGTAGGATAGAAATTTCCTATAAGACAACTCAGGAAGGTCTTGGTTTCATGAATCTCTATTTATTGAGCAGTTCTTGCTTTACAACCTTCAGAAGTGGGACTTCAAGGCAGTCTATTGCCATTCAGTGGGGTAGTATGCTCAGAAATGCTCAGTGGATAACTTAGTCCACTCTCTCAATTATGGTATATTTATTCAGTGGCAAACATTTCCTAAGTTTGTACTTCCAACTGTTCTCCCACATAGGAAATATCATGTTCTTAGGCTTGGCCAAAAAGAGCTACCTACTCATTACTAGACATAGCTATGGAATGGGATTTATACAGAATATGGCCTTTCCTTACCCAGGTAAATGCTATACCTGGTCCCCTTCACTGTTTTCCGCCCATTGTCTTACCCAGTGCTTGGACCTAATATGAGCATCATAACCATTTCACGAATGATGTAGCTGTTGCTTCTTAGAGCTCCATATTCCTTATGGCACCTTCAACACTGTTTCTTTTAAAATTTCATTTGACTCCCAATCTTAAAGCTTCAGCCCAGAAATTCTATACCCACCAGCCAGGGTGAGGCCAAAGTAGTGACCATAAAGTATTGCATATTTAGATTCCAGGAGAGAAGACTCTGAGAAGGTATTAAGCATGCAAAAGGTATGTTATGGAGAATGCTTGGAGTTAATATTTGTGGATGGGATGGGAAAGAGTTGGAGGAGAAGGAGAAGTGCTGTGATGTAGGCCCATTGTCAGCCTCACACAACTCCACAGGCAGCTTAGGACCAAGAATGACCTTGCAGAGCTGTCTCAAATTGGGCCAAAATGGCCAAGTTTCTCCTCTCATACTGATCAGTCATTGGATGTGAATTGTTCTCTCTCTACAGCAGAGAGAACCCCCCAAAGGGGCCAAGAGTGTAACAAGTCCTTCATTTCAGGGGCATCTAAGGGGCACCGTACAGTGTCTGAGCACTGTCTGAGCAAGGCAGGACACTTGTGACTGTAGACCAACTCTGTGTTAGTTTCCTAAAGCTGTCAGAATGCAATATACCAGAAACAGAATGGCTTTTAAAAAGGAGAATTTATTAAGATGCACAGTTACAGTTTCTATGGCCATGAAAATGTCTAAATGAAGACACCAACAGGAGGTTGCCTTCACTAAAGAAAGGCTGATGCCATCCAGAACACCTCTGTCAGCTGGGAAGGCACGTGGGAACCTCTGCTAGCTTTTTCTCCTGGCTTCTTCAGTGGCTTCCCTAGGGGTATTTTCTTTCATTTCCAAAGGTCTTTGCCTGTGTGGGCTCTAAAGTTTTTCCAAAATTGTTCCCCCCTAAAGGGCTCCAGTAAGGGACCCCACCTTGAATGGGTAGAGACACATCTCTATGGAAACCACCTAATCAAAAGTTCCCATCCACAATTGGGTGAGTCACATCTCTACAGGAACAACTTAATTAAAGAGATCCCACCCAGCAATACTGAATCGGGTTAAAGAGTTTTTCTGGGGTACCAACAGTTTCAAACAAGCACAGGCCCCTTCCTGTTTCACAAGCTTAGAGAGACACCATTTCTTTCTGCTCCAGGATTCCATCCTCTCCCTGCTATCCCTCATTGGTTGGTGAGGGTAGTTTTAAAGGCCCTTTTTCTTCTTTTCATTATTCTTTTGGGTTCTGATACAGCCCTTTGCTTGTTTCTACATTTGCTGACCTTCGCTAGTCTTTTAAGCATACTTCCTCATTTTCTTTTTGCTGCTATGACAATCAGTGCATCCTCTGCATTATAATTGCTCTAAAAATGGTCTCAGCTTTCCTTCACATCTAATTCTGAGGGCATGGGATGCTTCCAAACATGAGTTTGTTTAATAAAATTTGAGCTCCTCATGCAGCATTCTGCAGCTGAGCATACAATTCCTTTCGCTTTTCTTTGAAGAAGCTACTGTTTGACGGAGCATTTCCCCCTCCTTTCTTCTTTCATCCCACAGATCATTTCCCACACAGCCCACTGGATATTGCCTGGCAGCATGGGGGACAGGAATAGCATGGAGATTGAAACCCACAGAAATGCTTCAGTTTCCTCCCCCACCGTATACTTGCGAGTTGAGCTGCTAACAAGTGGCAGAATTGATTCATTGGAATTTCATCACCTTTCATTTCCTCTGCCTTCCCTCTGGTACTGGCAGTAATGAGCAGTGGAAATGACCCAGAATCAGGAAAGCAGATGGAAGGGGAAGAAAATCCAGGGATTGGAGATAATCTGTAGTTTGAATAATCAAGAATTAGCCTTGTCACCTCTGCCTCCCACCGCTTTACCTCACTTGGCCATTGGATAGGGCTACGAAACAGAGAAAAGTAGTCTCTGGAAGGATTTTTGTCAGGTTCTTCCTTGCTTTGGCACTAAAGAGACCTCATGGAAGCATACATCTTGGAAGCATACATCAGGAAAAGACTGTTGTATCTCAGGAGGACCTGGATAGATATAACCTGGGAGTTTCATGATGTAGATTCATAGAAAAGATATGCACCTCTGAAAATGTCTTGCCATTTTTTTGAGACACCCAGACAGCCTTTCTTCTTTGTTCTGCAGGGAAAAGGCACTATTTTAAATAAAAAACTATAGAAAGAATATTTGTTCTTCCTTTGTGCCAGGAGGAAAAGTTCACTCTGGTCAGGGAATATTTTCTAGCATCAGCAGGAATAGTTGATCCTCTCCATCCCACCCCAATAATTTCTGCCTGGGGTACGCTTTTCAACCACTCTCTCCTAGTTCTGGATATAGAAGGGCAAACCAAGAAATATTTGTTGGTTTTTTGTGAACAGACCTACCTGAATCTCCAAACAGACAAGAATCTACCACCTGGGCAATTAAAGGATTAGCTTTTCATGTGGCCAAGGCCTCAGTTGCCACCTCATGGGATGAGTGCCAGCTGGTCTTGGAGCTGGAGAGAACTCAGCGTCTGCACCCTGCAATGTGTGCTCAACCCCAGGGGAGTTCCCAGCAGCTGAGTACAATGAGGCCTTATAGAAGCTCAGACGCCCCATCTCCTTAAAGGTTGATAATGATGTTTTACCCTCTAAAGCTAGGATAAAATTGAGGCAAAGAGGGAAATTCTAGCAAATTTAAAGCAAAGAAAAATTTCACTTAGTACAGATTCAGTCCCTCTCTGCCTCTTGCTCCCCATACATGCTGAACCTTCATGATTTGACTGTGTCTTTCTGAAACTCTTTCGGCCTGGTCAGTGTCACTGGCTGCATGTCAGTGCGTGTTAAACAATGTCAACCCTCTGCAGAGACCGGCCTATGTGACTGTGGTCCTCCCTGGGGGGCTTACGGGGAGCAAAGCCTTTATCCTCCTGATCTTACCAGATGTCGTATCTCCTTAATTGGATGCTACCTTCCCTATTTCCCCAGTGTGAGAGGCTCTCAGTTTTGATTTTGAACCTGGCTATGGGGACCAGCTCACAATGAGTGGCTCTCCCTTGTCTTCTGTTTCCAGAGCAGCTGTTGAACAGATGAAGGTGGCAAAGTGTGTACTGGTCAGGGTAGAGTCGTCCTCCCCGGGGCTGCAGTCCCTCATCCAGGTCAGGCCTTTAGGTTCCTGAGAAGCCTCCACAGTGTTTCCAGCCATTTCAGCCATTCACTGGGCAAACAAACCTGAGGACCCACCGTGTAGTGCGTCTCGGGAGATCTCTGGAATACCCACAGGTGTGACATTTAAATGGTCCCCAGGTCCGCAAGTGGGAATTTTGCTTTGTTTGGTGAAACCCTTCCATATGCAACTTTGGGAATTAATGAACTGGAAAGAGAGAAAGGGAAAGAAGTATACAATGTTCCCGCCATTAGTAAATCAGGGCATCAGGAAGACCAGATCAATCTCCCAACCCCTTCCCACTCTCCCATTCTGAAAATCTGCACAAAGCGAAAAGCCACAGGTGGGGTACAAGTAACATCCTGTCACTTGACCAAATGTGAATTTGAGCTGAACGTTTATAAAAATTGTGTTGATATGGTAGCAATGCGGTCACGAGTCCTGAAACCATCCCCCAGGCACTGAAATTTGTGACTGCATGCACACATTAATATGGTGATGGTCGCCTTTTTTAAAAATTGTGCAAACACAGAAGAGATAATATAGGAATTTACCTTCTCTTGATCTGGAAGCAGCTGTCTCTCCTCTGCTTGACATTCTTAGTTTCGAGTGGACCAGTTCCTGACATTTTACTTATCGTACCTAACTGGTTGAGTCACTGAGATAGGTTAAATGCTGGGATGGAGAACAATTGTTTTATTTAAACTTGTGCATTATGCTGGGCAGGGAAATAGGAGAAGGCTCACTGCTTCATGCAGACAATTAAGTGGATTTGGAAAGTTTTTTGGTTTGTTGATGACAAACGTTAAGTCCCAGGGTAACTGTTAATTTTTCCGGGTGATTCCCAGAGGAAAATCAAGCCAACTCAGGGTCACATATTTCCCTGTGGAACTTCAATGAATTGTACAGTATAGAAAATATGGGCCATAAATCTCACCTCTGATTTCCTTTTTTTTTGCAGGGTTTTTCTTACTATGAGAAAGAAAGATTCCTCTTCATTGGAAAAAACATTTGTCTAAGTGGGAAGGTGGAGGAGAAAAGGAAGAGTCAAGAACATTTCTAGATAGAGCCAACTCATTGATCTAAAAAGGGCTGCCTCATTTATCCATTGGCATAATTAGATAAACAGGAAGCAGCTTGTCTGGTGATCCACTTTAGAATTAAATTATCATTGATAATATTCAGGCAAGTTTATTATATGGCTTTATTGTTCTACAGAGATTAGTTGGTTGGTTTTCCATTGTCTTCTCCTTTAAGAAGGACTTAGGTTTTTAAAAAAAACATATACCACTGGATAAAATAAACAAGAAAAAAATGGCTTCACATGGTCTCCCCATGTGATCATTGAGAAGGTAAACTTTGATAATATACATCAGGATGCTCCATCTAAACTCCAGAGCAAATTATGTGAAAGTTGGGAATGATTCATTCACAATTTGGCTTCTGCCAACAGATGGGAAGGGTGGCGACTCTACTTGTTTAGAAGGACAGTTGTTCTGGAAAGGAAATAGGAGCGTCAAAGGAGCTACTTTAGTTATGAGATGACTCTTGACTCCCTGTGTAGTCTGTATGTAATCTGGATAAATGTAATCCATTTATCCTTGCAGTGTATCTCAACTCCAAGCTCTTTACCCACTTTTCTGAGTGCATAGTGAGATTTTGAGTTCCTGAGTAGGAAAAGACTTGGCCAGAAGGTTAAGCTTATCTGAGTACATGCATCCACCTCAAGTGGATAATAATAATAATAAACCAACCTAGATTATTCAGAGAGAAATTTTGTAAATTCACAGCAAGGGGATAGGGGTGCATGACCAGATAAAATCAAGAACAGCTGTCCATTGGGGTTCTACCTTTTAGGTCTGGTTAATGGTGAGCAGATGCCATTTGATAGGAGCATTTTGTGGACAAACTGTTGGCTGAGAACTGCATAGTATTTACATGCCAGTGATAGCTCCTGAGTTAATAAAATGTTATTTCTTTCATATCTATTTCATCAGGGTTGCTGAGACACGACATTTAAATGCTTCACTGAATCTCAAGAAGCTTAGCTTCTTTTGTAGTTGTCTCTTTGATGTTTGTCTTTATGTTTGCAGGACAGTTTCTGAGAGCTAGAAAGAACCAGCAAGCACTAGGATGGCTCTACACATATGTCTAAAACTACCACACAGGCTTGGTTTCCAGGGGTGTGTTTAAAACAGAAATCATTCAACAAAGGAAAATAGATAACATTTATTATGCATATAGTCTGTGCCAGGTATTGTTCTAAGTACTTCAGTTGTATAATCTCACTTAATCCTTACCACAGATAGAAGTACTAGTCTTATCCTTATATTACAAGAGGGGAAACTAAGCCAAAGCAAGGTTGTTGAAGGAACTGGAATTTGTACTCAGGCACTCTGATTCCTGAGCCTCTGCTCTTAACCACTGAGATATACTGATAAGAGCACCCACTCTGTGCCAGGCACTGCATTAGGCACCACGGATATGTGAGCCAGAAATATTGAAATGTATTATCCAGATTTGACCTTAGAATTGTCTGGATATCTTTTTATCTGTGTACTGTTTTTGCTGGGCTCCTTGGAGATAACCATAACAACCTGGACTGTTATTGACTCTCACTGTCATCAATTAGAATGAAATTATTTGGTTTATTTCCGCATCAAGCGATTGCAGCACTTTATTATACATGTAATTTTTATACGAACCGGTTAGATTTTACTATATAACGAGCTACTCCCAAACTCACTGGCATTAATTATTGCTCACAAATCCATGAATAGCTGGTCCTCTGTACCTGGCTGGGCTCATTCATGAGTCTATCTGTCTGTGTAGAGATGCAGATTAGGTGTTTCATTCTGCTTTGAGCTGTAGGTTAAGGTATCTCACGTTGAAGTGTGGCTGGCTCTAGGCTGGAGTGCCCCAGTTGGGACCACAGGGCTCTCCTGGGTATGGGCCCTCCTCCAGCCGGCTAACCCAGGCGTGTGCACATGGTAGCTGGGCAGAGTTCCAAGAGCAAGCGCGGGTAAGGCTTATAGGGGCCAAGGCTTGGAATTGGCATAATGCCGTTTCTGCTTCATCCTATGAACAAAGAAAGTCCTGAGGCCAGCCTAAATTCAAGGAATGGGTAAACAGATTCCAGTTCTTGATGGGAAGACTGTCGAAGTCACATAACAAAAGAACAGAGATAATACAAGAGGGGGAATAGTGGCAGCCATTTTTGCAAACAATCTACCATACTGTGGGAAATAATTACTATCAGGCCCATTTTACAGATCAAGAAATTGAGATCCACAGATAAGTAACAGGCCCTAAAATTCACAAAACTAATAAGTAGCAAATTATTAGCAGTAACTAGTAATTAGTAGGTGGTTATCCAAACTTAAGGTGTGTCTAACTCCGAAGTCCTTTCTTGTAAGCACCACTCTACAAGGTTGCAAGGCCTTTAAGAACCATCGCATTTAATGACATTTTCAAGAATGAAAGTGGTGTCTGAGGATCTCCTAGCAATAGGAGAGTATAAAATTTAAACATACTAATAGCCCATTCATTTTCAGTTACTCATAGGCATGGATAGTTTTAATCAAGGGGCATTTCCTTCATTAACCAAAAATGACCCTTTGTGTAGCTGGCTATGGATAATTAATTTTCCCATCGTTCCCCACAGTCAACTTTAGCTGTTCTGGGTGTATCTGGATGGTAATATTTTATTAAGCAGTCTAATAGGGATCAAGTGCAACTAGAATTCTCACTTGCAAAACTTGTCACCTTGTACTTCCTCTAGAATATTTGGGTAAAGTGAGAAAGTGCTGTTAAAATTAGTAGTGGTAGTAGTCATGGCAGTAGTATTAAATTATTGTTCGATTAGATCTAAATTTAGAAAATGTCTTATTTTGTGGCTGGTTACACTATAAAAAATAATGGGGCATGGGATAGCCTGGGTTGGGGGACCAAGCTTGTTTGGGAAATGTGGGTTAACAGGTGACTTAACTGTGAATTCTTCCAGCATTTAATAAGCTCAGAGAGGGTGTGTCTCAGACTTATATGGCTGTAAAATATTCTTTTTGTGGAATTCTTAGACACCTAGTATTCCATGGAATCTTGGGAAGAGCTGAAGCTGATTCTGATGCTTTTGAAGGTAAATTCAGTGTCAGTAATGATTGTCAGCCATTTCCTATGGGGCAGATAGTCTCAGAAACCCCCGAATTAGGTATTACTCCTATTTATATTTGAGGAAACAGAGACTGAACTTGCCCATGATCCCCCAGCTGGTATTAGATCTGAGAGCTGAACTTGGTTTAATCTAACTTTTAGGTCTGTGGTGTTGAATTTCATTGAGATTCAGAAAGCTTAAATGACTGCTCAGCATGGCTCAGCTGATCAAAATATTTTTGAATCCCCCTTACCTCCTAGCAGAGAATGGGTTATCAGCCATTGACTGCTGGCCTCTCCCTTTTTATTACCTAGTTATTATGGTCATGCATGTGGCAGAAAAATTGCAACAGTAGAAAAATATGAGACAAAAATGAAAATTCTCCTTACCATGTGCCCCCAGAATTATCCCCTAGAGGTAAGGTGGTTATCAATTACTTTTGTTCTTCCATAACTTTTTTTTTTTTTAACATGGGCAGGCACCGGGAATCGAACCCGGGTCCTCTGGCCTGGAAGGCAAGCATTCTTGCCTGCTGAGCCACCATGGCCCGCCCTGTCCTTCCATAACTTTTTATAGCATATGTATGTGCATGTGTGCATATGTGTGCATGCATGTGTGAATGTATATCCTTCTGTTTTGCACAGTTTGGATCATATGTATACATTTTTCACTTGATATATACTTGTCATCTTTTTTTTTCAGTACTTTTATATTACTTTATTCTTTTGTATTGATTGCCACAATTTCATCACTCTTTTAGCGATGAATATTCTAGTTAATTCAAGGTGTGTTTTTTAACTCCTTCCTTTTCTTTGCCATACAAACAGTGCCTCAATGAAGAAATAACCTTATACATATATCTTTGCAGAAACAACCTTATACATATATCTTTGCACAGTTGTGTTTTTAATGGAGGGTAAAAAAACAAAAAAACAAAAAAAGGATATCTTTTTCCCTCTTGGGAAAACTAGTGAAATATTGCCAAAAAGAAAAAATTATAGGAGCTGTAAATGACTTTTAAAAATGTAAATTCTTAAACAGATAAATAAAAAACATTTCCCTGCCTCTCTGTGCTACCCTGCTCTAACCAGGGAACAAAGGACTGAGCTGATGGTTCCCATCAAAGCCTTTAGGACCAAGACCCACAATGGCTGAAACCCAGAGAATGTGACTCAGCCTCCTGAGCTGCCACCTTCTCTGGGGAACAGCTCTCAGTAGCTTGGTTTTGAAGCTATGGACACAGGTTCTATATGAATGGGACTGATGACACCAACTCTTCCTCATTTTAAAGAAATTGCCCATTGTTCTTGTTTGCAAGCTGCCAGAATGCAATACACCAGAAATGGAACAGCTTTTAGAAAGGGGAATTTAATAAGTTGCAAGTTTACAGTTCTAAAGCTGTGAAAATGTCCAAATTAAAGCAAGGCTATTAGGCATCCAGGGAAAGATATTTTGGCTCAAGAAGGCTGATGAAGTTCAGGATCGGTCTGTCTCTCAACTGGAAAGGCGCATGGTAAGCATGGCGGTGTCTGCTAGCTTTCTCTCCAGGCTTTTTGTTTCATGAAGGTCTCCCTGGGGTGTTTCCCTTCTTTATCCCCAAAGGTTTCTGGCTACTTGGACTCTCGTGGCTCTGCTGCTCTCCAAAATGATTCCTCTTTTAAAGAATTCCAATAAACTAATCAAGACCCACCTGGAATGGGTGGAGTCACATCTCCCTCGAAGCAAAGGTTAATCCCCGGGGTACAAGGGTTGCCTGCCATGCCAGAGACCCAGGTTCAGTTCCAGCCCATGCAGCTTCCCCAAAAGTCAACAAATGGTGTTGCAATAAGGGGATACTCACTGGAGAAAGAATAATGTGACCCCCCCAATACAGCATACAAAAAAAAAAAAAAAAAAGATTTATACCTGCAATTGGGTGAGTTACATGTCACTGGAGATAATCTAATCAATTTTCAACCTATAGTCCTGACTAGGAATTGAAAGAAATGGCTGTCTCCACAAGATGGATCAGGAATGAAACATGGCTTTTCTAGGGTACATAACCCTTTCAAACCAGCACAACCATTATGATGTAGACCGTGAACAGAATTCAAATGAGAAGTTAAGCATCTTTTGACCCAAGAAATCCCAATGCTGAGAATATATTTTAAGGAAATGATCCAAAACATTCATTTCAATTCCACATTATTTATGATAAAAAGGTGGGTGACAAACTAAACATCTAACATATAATAACGTTTAAATAGATCTAATAGTTCTCACCTGTCATGCCAGAGACCCGGGTTCGTTTCCCAGTGCCTGCCCATGCAAAGAAAGAAAAAAAAAACTACACTCACCACATACCAACATCCTCCAAAATCTCAACCCATTAAAGGATCAACTCAAAGTCCAAAATCTCATCTAAGTATCATCATCTCAAAAGTCCTAAACCTCATAAGCTAAATCATCTAAAACAGGCATGAGTGAGACTCTGGGTATAATTCATCCTGGGGTGTCTTCCTCTCCATCTTTAGAGTAAAGCATTTGTCCCAGTCGTTATCATGTTGTAGGCGCCCATGAAATGTTAGCCACAATCAGAGCTATCCTTTTTAAACTTTTATATTCCCTCAGTATATGATATATGTTCTCTGCCATTCCATGATTGCACCTGGCTGTGTCTTTGTGTGTGGGCCATTCAGTTCTTTCTTGGAATAAAATGGAGAAGTAAATGATAAATGAATAAATGAGAAATAAAGCACTGGCTCTTTAGAAAAACAGAAGTATTAAGACTTAGGCAGCACTCTATAGGCCCACACTTGTCAAAGAGAAGACAAAGCGGAAGATGATGAAAATGATGACAATAATGACAATGATAGACGTAGTTGGAATGGCAGTAATAGAAACTACTACTGAGAGTTTTTCATGAACCAGAGCTCTTCTAAGAGGTTTACTTGTGATACCTTATTTAATCCTCACCACATGCCTCTGCAGTAAGAATTGCTAATATCCCCATGATCAGATGAGAAAATTGCAGGATAGAGAGGCTACACTGTTAGCAGATGGCCAAGGCATGATCTCCCTACTGCCCAGTTAAAACCAGGACCACGCTGCACATGTCTCAAATGGCAAATAGACCAGTCCTTTTCTAGTCCCAGGGTTCATGGAATGCATTTCAGGAGAATTGCTGCTCATTTCACCTTGGGTTTTCATTTTGTATCTTTTACTTTGAGAAGATAAGCTATACTTGGGCTAGAGTTCTTACTCTCCTGCATCACCAGAAAGGGATTTCTTCTTTTGAAACTCTTTTCTGTTTTTAAAAATCTCCCCTCCCATGGTAGTTAGGTTCAGGTGTCAACTTTGCCAGGTGAAGGTGCCTAGTTCTGTTGCTGTGGACATGAGCCAATGGCATGTGAAGCTCATCTGTTGCTGATTACATCTGCAATCAGCTAGGAGGCATGCCTGCTGCAATGAATGATGTTTGATTTAATTGGCTGGTGCTTAAATGAGAGAGCTCAACATAGCACAGCCCAAGCAGCTCAGCATACCTCGTCTCAGCCCAGGCCTTTGGAGATGCAGAAAGGAATCAGATCACCCTGGGGAAAGTTGTTGGAACCGAGAGGCCTGGAGAGAAGGCCAGCAGAGATTGCCCTGTGCTTCCCCAGGTAAGAAAGAACCTCAGTTGAAAGTTAGCTGCCCTTCCTCTGAAGAACTATATGTTTTTAACTAAATAAATCCCCATTTATTAAAAACCAGTCCATCTCTGGTGCATTGCATTCTGGCAATTTTGGCAGACTAAAACACCTCAAATTTTTCATTTGAAAAAATTTGACACGTAGAAGAGTTGAGAAACTCATACAATGAACACATATCTGTATATTAATCAACTTACGTTCTCCCAAATGCAATCTTTTGCCACTTGTGTTTTGTCTCTCCACATAGAAATAGAAATAATTTTGTTTTTGCTCAACAACTTAAAAGTTGCAGTTGTCATGACGCTTCACACCAAACTACTTCAATAGGTACCACCTATGAAGGAGTGTCTTCCTCCTAATTATATCATGATAAAGCCCAAGAAATTTAAATTTCTAACATATAGTCAATATTCAGATTTCTCCATTTGTGCCAATAATGTCCTTTCTGGTAATTTTTAAAAAAACGTCCAGACTCAATCTCTTGTATTGCATTTAGTGTCACATCTCTTTTTTTCTTTAATCTAGGACAGTTCTGCAGGCTGTTTTCTTTTTTCCCTTCACTGTTCGTTTGAAGAGTCCAGACCAGTCATTCTGTAAAATGCCTCAAATTCTGGATTGGTCAGATTGTTTCCTTTTCAATCAGATTCAGGTTAAATATATTTTGGCAAGATTAATGTGTAGGTGATGTGAGAATCATTTTCTAGTTGATTATGCTTAAGAGAAAGAAATATGAAGCTTGGAAACAGAATGATATGATATTTTTGGAAAACAATTAAATCCCGAAACCAATGATAGAACCTAATTTTTGGATAATCATTGACAGTTTCTGAAACACATTTCACAGGTATTTCTTTTCTATCTCTATAATAATGGGACCGATGAGGCAGCAAATATTGATGAGAGTCCCAAAGTTCTGGGGCAACTAAGCCACTGAAGTGTGAGTGATTTGCGAAGTTCCCGGAATTCATTCCTCAAGAAGCTTGGGTTTGAACCTGTTTCTGGACCTTGGTTGTGGATTTCAGTTCTGTGCTTTCCACATCAAGCCAATAAATATTGTTACAGTGTAATAATATCTAGTGTTTAGATTGATAATAAAGGGTTAAGCAAGATAATTTTTTTTTAAATGATAAGTCACTCATCCAATTCAAAACATACCTGAATTCATCATGTGTTAGGGCTTTCTAAAGGCAGCTTTCAAGTTACCTCTGGACCCCCACTGAATAATATTTGGGAGCTACATTTATGCAGATTATGTGTTAAGAGTTTGCAAAACTCTCTGTGCTGTAAAAGGCCATAGACAAGTGCTGGGAAATGACAATAGAGAAGCAGAAAGAAATCAAGATGTATGGATTCCCACTCAGTCTCCTTATAAACTTGCAGTATGTTGAGTAATAAATATGGATGTTAGTGTTCTATTTTTTCTGTGTTCTGTAGCCACAGAAGAACAGATGCTGAGTTCAAATAAAGTGTTGTTTTTACAGTGGGTTTATGGTTAGGATGATCTTTTAAATCCATCCTCTAGAACCACGGGCATTAGATCATGTAGGAAGGAGGCAACGTACTCACAGAAGTCTGTGTTTTTCCCAATAAATTGAGGGATTGCTTAAAGATTTTGTGAAATAGGTTTCAAAAGAAGAAAAGCAGTGCCTGAACAGATTGAAATCTGGGACAAATGAATTTCCTGTCATTTTTATAAAAGCTTTGTATTAGAGTGGAGTGGCCTTTAAGAGATTCTATGAGAAGAATGGGGTCACACTTCCTTCACTGACTTTCCCAAACTTTTTAGGAAGCAGTCAACAGAGGCCTGGTTTGGCATTTGAAACCCAACACTTGTATTTACAGACTCTCCATATCATGACAGTAAAGGAGATGTATAAATCAAAGGGTGTTGAATGGGGCGTCTTCGAGGGCACATCTGGGACCCAGGTTTTATCTTTCTGCTAACCAGCTATGTGATTTTGAGCAAGCAGCTGATGAGTTCCTAAAATAAGACTAATGATTTCCATCATGTATATCCAACAGGGCTCTTTAGAGATAAACCAATGAGAGAGTATCTGCAGGCTTTCTCTCACAACCCAAGTGTCTAAAGTAGTTCATATAAGGCAAATTATATGAGGCAGTGGTGGAAGCATCTGGTGGAAGATGGTTGGAAATGGCAATATAAAACTAACATTTATGGTAGGACTCAATGCAAAAGATGTGGGTTAAAGTGGTTGTATCTACAAATACAGTACAGCAGCAGTGGAAAAAAGCCCCTAGTAATTCATTCACCTTTTCATGTCTCAACTCTTCCTTATTTTTTCGGTCAGGAATTATATGAACTAATGGTTTATGCAATCCATACTTAATTCATAGAAAGCTGATATATAAAGAAAGCAACAACATATAATTTCTCTAATAGGTAATAAAGCTAATTTTGGAAATACTGCATTGAAAATATCAAGTACTCAATCTTTAGCCTTGAAACGTGTTCTACTTTGTAAGATTTGTTGCCTTGTCATTTGTCCTTATCTCTTGGCCACCATTGTCCAGTGTTTTGAAAAGTTCATTTCTGAGGCATTCAATTTGGTTTAGTTGTTAAAGTAAGCCTTGGTCTTTTTGTTTTATTATCCTTTTGATTTTTTACTGTAAACAGCAACAAAACCTTGTACCATAAGAAAGTAAAAAACGTCCAGAAGCGTACAAAATAAAATAAGAATTCCTCGTCACCCTGCTAGCCCTTAACCCTGTGTTCCCAGAGTTAAAACTACTATTAATAGTTTCTTATATACTCTTTCAGAAATAATCCATGCATATACAAATTCATTATATGCCCATGTTTGCATAGTTACCTACTTTCTGAATTTATTTTAGGATTATACTATAAGTACACATTTTTTCAAGCTGCTTTTTCTGGACATCTTTGGACATCTTACTACATCAGCACAATCGAAGTTGTTCCTTAAATGTTTACATCAGTCAATCGAACTATTGTGACATTGTTCATTTAAAGAGTGTACCAATTTATCCTGTCATCAAGGGTTTGAGAATGCTTTGTTTTTACACCTTCATTGACACTGAATATTGTTAAGATACCTAGTCTTAACCTATATAATAAGTATTTTAATTTGAATTTATGTCAGTGAGATCAAGAATCTTTTCATGTGATTCTTTTGATCATTTATATTTGTTTTCCTGTGAACTGCCTATTCATGCCCTTTGACAATTTTTCTATTGGATGAGCGTCTTATTCCTTTGTAAGAATTTTTTGTGTATTAACAAAATTAGCCCTTTGTTTTGTTGTTTTTCCTTTGTCTACGTATATAGCCTGGCTTTTTGTCATGTAGAAGTTTAAATTTTTAAATATTTGAGTTTATGAGTTTTTACTGATTTGGATTTTATGTCATGAATTAGAAGGTCTTCCTGTTTTGCTTTTTTTTTTTTTTTTTTTTTTTTTTTTTTTTTTTTTTTTTTTTTTTTTTTTTTTTTTTTTTTTTTTTTTTTTTTTTTTTTTTTTTTTTTTTTTTTTTTTTTTTTTTTTTTTTTTTTTTTTTTTTGCTTTTTAATCAAATCCTCCTGCTTGGAAACAGAGTTGCATGAAAGTTAATTGGAAATAATTGGTACATCTGATACTTCTTTCTCAATCAGCGCACTCAGCTATCTCAGAAGGGTTGACAAAAGCTTTTGGATTAGAAACCCTGAGTGTCCCTAACGATCTCCTAATATGATGAGAAGAAAGAGATATGAAGCAAGACAGAGTTGTTAATCAGCCATGAATGAACTGTCTTCTCAGGCAGTCTGCTGAATACACTTTTATTCTGGAAGCAGCATTTGATGGTTGCTGCCCAGACACAGCATTAGCTAATGTAACTCAGAAACCCATATGGGAGTAAAAAGTGAGCAAGGCATGAAGAGCTTGGTAATAAAATGGCTCTCTGTGGGGGCACAGCTCATACCTAAACACCAAATCCAGATATATCATGGCTTTCTAATTGACCTAGCACACATTTGGAGGGAATGAGGACAGGATAGTCTATGGAGTTGAGAATTGCAGGAGGGGAGTTAGGAGGTGGGAAATGGAATAGATCCCTTTTAATTAG
>PVIY010048792.1:0-17095 GCA_004026745.1 Myrmecophaga tridactyla
TTTAATCATCTTTTATAGGATTATGCATCTGAAAGTAAGGCACACCATTTACTTATATCTTAAATGTCAGTTTTGTTCATTAAATAATCTATACAGTGGGATTTCATTAAATATGCTTTTGACATACATTAAGTGTTTTGTTTCTATATATATACACATACAAGTGTGAATATATATAATTAATATGTAGAGTATATATTTATATTTTAGTTTGCTATGACAAATACCAAAACCTGTTTACTTTAAAAACAGAAATTTATTTTTTCAGTTTTGTTAGGCTAGAAATCCAAAACCAAAGTTTTGGGAGTTTCACGCTTTTTTCCAAACTATTTAGAAATCTGGTGGTGGCTTGCTGCAAATTGTAATATCTAAACTTGTCACATGGTACTCTGTATTCTTTCTCCTCCTCTGCTTCCACTGAGTGACTGTGTTTGTGTTTCCTCTGCCTATAAGAACTTTAGTTATATAGAACTAAGCTTCACTCTGTTTCTATTTGTCCTTATCTTATTAATAACTATCAAGATAACATTTACAAATATGTTCTCACACACAAAACCAGGGAATAAGACTTGAGCATATCTTGTGAGGGGTTTGATATAATTCCTAATATCAGAGCTATCATCTCCATCATTGCTATCTCTATCTCAACATCTCTATCTCATTTCTACCTATCTCTACCTCAATATCTTTCTCTCAATCATCTATCGACCTACCTATCTATTTATCTATCTTTCTATCTATTTTTATTTCTCCTTTTTATCAGTCTTTATCATCTGTATTTATATATTCATCTCTCTTAAGCTTCTATATTCCATTCTGTTTAATTACTTATCTATTTCTCTAACAAAACTATGCTCGTTTTGTTACAAATAGCATTCTGTCAAAGGTTAAACTCTAACAAAGACCAATCTTCATATTACTGCTTTAAATATATTGAGGGTTATTTTCACAATTGTATTTTTCAATGTTTCCAAGAAATTTCTGGTGAGAATATGGCCCACTCCAAGAAAAGTTTCTATTACAAGTCTCGTTATTAATGCAAGCAACCTCCAGTATCTAAACTTTATCTTTTCAAAACCCAGAATATTTTTCCAGCTATGAATGTGTCTCATGTGTGTGTGCTTGTGTATGTGTGTGACAGGGTTGGTGTGGGTGTTTCTCTTGTGCATGTTGGAGGCAGAATATTGACAAATAATGTAAGATTCAGGCTCATTATTTACTTTCTGATTAATTTTATACATTTACCATAACTGGCAAATGAATTATTCTCCCCTTACTATAGATGTAGAAATCATAGAATGTATGACACTTAATTTTTTAATCTCCCCAGTTTGGTAGTGTCATTTTCCAATATTAATAAACAGAAAGCAATGGAATCATAGAAAATAAGGTGATCTCCTGTGAATATTTATTGTATTATTTATTTTATGTTTATTTTACTTATTTCTTAAATCTCCCCTTCTGGAACACTGTGCTGCACTTGGGTTCTTGATTGTATCTTTCATTTTATCATACTTTTCCTTTTAAACAAACATGAACTTATTGTAGTCACATTATTTTAACAAGATAGTCTAAAGTTATATGCCTGTTGGTGATTGTTCATCTGTTTGGTTATGCCAGAGTGAACATCAGTATATATTCATTTTCAAATTTCTTGTTGCATGAGAACATCTTGGAAGGATGTCAGGATACATATATTTTTATTGCTTATCATCTCAATATTTTAAGATTGCTGCCATAACTACATATATGTTCCATTTTCAGAAAGTACACAATAAAATCTTTTGGTTTCTATCAAATTATCATCTTGTTCAAATTATTTATTTATGTATCAGAAAAATTTGGGGTTATTGATATGAGTCAGTTGATAATAGGAGAAGAGTAGGAAATGACGAAAGATCACTACACATTTTAGGCACTGCAGCAGAAGCCATGTGCAGAATTTTCAGGGCATTTCCTGGGGTTGAAGGGTTTGTGGGATTGAAAGTCTTGAGCTGAGACCACTTTGAGTCCTGGCTGTGAGACAGGATTGAGTATGATTTCTCTGAGAGCTTCTACCTGCACTCCATCTCTCTCATCTTTTATTGATATTTTTCTTCTTTATGCTTTGTTCTTGCCACATATTATTGGTAGAACAAGTTAACTTGTTGTTCAATTTAGTTATGCATGTTTTACACCTATTCTGTTTTTGATCTTATAGGCTTACCAACATTTGGCAATCCTATGTGTAAAAATTGAAACCTCTTTAATTTTATATATATCTCCATTTTCATATCAGAGTCAATATATTATATACTTAAAATGTGATTAGAAAGCCCAGAGATTATAAACAATATTTCATTTGGATATATTGTGTTTTGTTTCATTTTTGTTTTTTGTGAAGTCTCCTCTTTCTTGTAGAAACTCAATAACTTGTAAACATCACAGTATAGGAAATTATGTTTATGTATCAGGACAAAAGAAAATTTCCACTCACACTGCCCAAGTAATCTGAAGACCCATGTATTATCTAATCACATACCCTTCCTTTTAACTACCCACCCATGCTGTGAAATCATCTATAGCACCCACCACTCTATGCCTATTTATTCATTTGAATGACTACAAAGTAAAGATTTAGCAGCTAATTTGGGGCTAACAATTCTTACTCTGAGACAAAAGGTAGGAAAAAAAGTAGATTTTTCTACTTATTCTTATGACATGTTCTGCTGGCAGTTTTTACAGGAAAGATATTTGAACACATATCTATGAAATGTGTTCAAGAGGATCTACCTGGCTTCCTTATATCTATGAAATGTGATCAGTAGGATGTACTTCACTTCTTTAAAATTGCTTATGATAGACAAGCCTGGAATTAACATATACCTCAGTATGGCTTCCTGAGACATGTCAGACATATAGTTATTATAGTACTAAATGCAGGTATTTCTGGACTGAAATTTTTTCCCTCATGTAAATAATGTCCTCAGATATGATTTAGAGAAATATTTCTTAAAATCTGGGCCATTGTTATTAAGGTGGTAAAGCAGGTTGGGGGAACTTAACTACTTGTCACAGCCTTCACATTTTGCTAACATCTTGAGTCACTTGTGTCCTTTAAGCTGCTAATAAAATTTAATATGACCTAGGAATGATGATTCTTATGAGTTAAAAATTTCTATCTTTGTGGCAAACAAGAAAGCTGTGTTCCATGCCAAGTTTGATGCACAGTAAGCATAAATAGAAATCATGGATTCATACCAACAAGTGATATTTTAGTGTTGATTCAACTCAGCTGTTCCAGACTGTCTGTGAAAGAATACAGTAATATATGGTCAACTGCCATATATTCATTCCTGTATATCAGTAATAATTCTTTATTACTTATGGAACACATCTTTTTTATTGAAAGCAAAATCCTGTGAGTGAGGTTTGGGCCACAAAATGTGAGAAACAAAACCCTTTAATATGCTGTTGAGTGAACATGGAGTCTGAACTCTTATGAACTCCTAGACTTACTGAAGTTCATCATCAAGCAAGGTAATGTTTATAAAACATTTGTGAATGATGTGAAAGAATCTGTGATGCATATTATATGCAATTTTTTGTTGTATAGTTGTTTCATTTCAGCTGACTGCTTAGGGAAGAAAGGGGTCAACTAGTAGATTCTAGTAGGCTATTAACAATTTAAGATTTACCTCAAATCTCTAAAATTCATTGATGGATTTAAAACTGTCATGAATTTTTAATTAAATTAAAGTGAATTAGAGAATTTAGACTAAATCAAGTAGGGAAAAATGATGGTAAGCATGGAGTTTAAAATGATATTCCATAATTGATGTAAAATTAATCCAAATTTTTAATAGACTCAGAAACTTATCCTTACTTGTAAGATATTTGAGGGCCTAACAGAGCCAATTCCAAACCCTTGGAAAATTACTCCTAATTAAACTTTTACTCTAAATTGTTTCATACATCTAAACCTGTAGGGAGTAATTTAATTAACTTCAGGGACAGATGCTTTTTAAGTATGCAAATATGAAATATACAAATATATATTGAGTAAAGCTGCAATTTATAAAGTAACATTGCAACATTTTGATTTATTTTCTATATTCTGTGAATCTGTTCATTATTGGAATTGTAAATTATTTGAGTAGTTTAGAAAATTAAAAGCATTTTCTCCAAATTTGTTGCATAATTTCCCTAAAATAATTTTTTACTATGACTGAACCTAATTGTTTTCTTTTGAGAAGTCTGTGTATGAATTTGTGTGTATTTATAAGCACATGGGTGCACATGAGTTCATTCAAACATGTATGAACACTAGTTTTAGACCTTATATTTTGAAAGATATAAAATAATAGGTAACAATGGCCTAACTTGTCTGCAGTTATGGTATTGTATAGAAAAACTTGAGTGGGTTGACAATGCAACCAGTTTGTTTTGCAATTGCTATATCCTACATGGACTTTACTAGACTTAAAAGGTCAAAATATAAACATTTTGTTATGGTATGCATTGATTTTCTTTCTGTGGCAAATCATGAAAAAAGAAAAAACAGTGTGTTTGGACCTGAGACATTTTCCTAAAAAAATTAGACTTCTTTAGAAATGATGCATTTATTTGAGTGAAATGAAGGAAAAATTCCTTTCCATCTCTGAAAATATACTGAGAACTTAATCTCCACTTAAGTTATGGAAAACAGGGATCAGGAAAAGATGGTGGCTTAGTGAGGGGTGGGATTTAGTTCATTCACCTGAGCAGCTAGTAAATAGCCAGGAATAGTACAGAACAACTGCTGGGGCCATGTCAGTGACCACACACACAGTTGTAGTAGTTAGAGTCAGGTGTCAGCTTGGCAAGGTGAAGTTGCCTAGTTCTAGTGCTGTGGACATGAACCAATGGCATGTAAACTTTATCTGTTTCTGAGTACATCTGGAGCCTGTGCCTTCCCCAGGGGAGGGGTGAAACCCAACTGAGGTGGAATCCCTACCTCAGGGAATTCAGAACCCAGGGCTTGGTGATTTGAAGCCATTAAAAACAGCCTACAATCTCTCCTCTGTCTCCACCACGTTCCCAGCAGAGAGAGTCTGCCAAAGATAAAGATACTGCATCATCTTATGCTGGTGGGACCTGCAGGCAGACAAGCACCACATACTGGGAAGGATACGAAAAACAGATTCCAGAGACTTCACAGGAAAGTCTTTCAACCTGCTGGGTCTCACCATTAGGGAAACCAATGCAGGTGACTCTTTCCTCCTGATAGGAGGCCAGTTTCATCTGGGAAAATCCAACTGGGGTTATAATACCTAAGTAGACCATCCTAAGTGTGGGGGGAAAAGGCACCATACAAGCAGGGCAAGAAACAAGAAAACAAGAACTGAAAAATTATCCTCTGTTAAACAAAACCTAAGCTAGAGGTCCAGATAAAGCTGAATTGAATGTCAAAGAATGGATAGACAACAAATTCACCCAGCAAGAAAACCCTAGGTAAAAGAAGTGAAAGCAATCTCCAGAATAAACTAATTGAGGTAATTAAATGCCTAGATGCCAGCAAAAAATAACAAATTGCACTAGGAAAATTGAAGATATGGTCCAGTCAAAGGAACAAACCAACAATTCAAATGAGCTACAGGAGCTGAAACAATTAATTCAGAATATACGAACAGATATGGACAACCTCATCAAAAACTAAATCAATGAATTGAGGGAGGATGTAAAGAAGGCAAGGAATGAACAAAAAGAAATCGAAAGAATCTGAAAAAAAAATCACAGAACTTATGAGAATGAAAGGCATGGTAGAGGAGATGAAAAACAATGGAAACCTGCAATGGTAGATTTCAAGAGACAGAACATAGGATTAGTGAACTGGAGGATGGAACATCTGAAATCCAACAAGAAACAGAAACTATAGGGAAAAAATGGAAAAATATGAGCAGGGACTCAGGGAACTAAAGGACAATAAGAAGCACATGAATATATGTGTTGTGGGTGTCCCAGAAAGAGAAGAGAAGGGAAAATGAGGAGAAAAACTAATGGAGGAAATTATCACTGAAAATTTCCCAACTCTTATGAAAGACTTAAAATTACAGATCCAAGAAGTAGAGCATACCCCAAGGAGAATAGATCCAAATAGATGTACTCCAAGACACTTACTAATCAGAATGTCAGATGTTAAGGAGAAAGAGAGAATCTTGAAAACAGCAAGAGAAAAGCAATCCATCACATATAAGAGAAACCCAATAGGACTATGTGTAGATTTCGCAGCAGAAACCATGGAGGTGAGAAGACAGTGGGATGATATATTTAAATTATTAAAAGAGAATAACTGCCAACCAAGAATTCTATATCCAGCAAAATTGTCCTTCGAAAATGAGTGAGAAATTAAAACATTTTCAGACAAAAAATCACTGAGAGAATTTGTGACCAAGAGACAAGCTCTGCAAGAAATACTAAAGGGAGCACTAGAGACAGATATGAAAAGACAGAAGAGAGAGGTGTGGAGAAGAGTGTAGAAAGGAAGACTATGAGTAAAGGTAAAAAGAAGGAAAATTAGTTATGACATATAAAATCCAGAAGGCAAAATAGTAGAAGAAAGTACTACCCATTCAGTAATAACACTAAATGTTAATGTATTAAACTCCCCAATCAAAAGACATAGCCTTGCAGAATGGATTAAAATACAGGATCCATCTATATGCTGTCTCTACTCAAAGGATGTGAGTACAAGGACATAAATGGACATTTGCACACACCAATGTTTATAGCAGCATTATTTACAATTACCAAGAGATGGAAACAGCCAAAATGTCCATCAACAGAAAGGTGGCTAAACAAACTGTGGCATATACATACGATGGAATATTATGCAGCTGAAAGACAGAATAAAGTTATGAAGTATGTAACAACATGGATGGACCTTAGGGACATTATGCTGAGTGAGATTAGCCAAAAACAAAAGGACAAATACTGTATGGTCTCACTGATATGAACTGATATTAGTGAACAAACTTGGAATATTTTGTGGGTGACAGAGAACATCAGGAGATAGAAATAGGGTAAGATATTGGGTAATTGGAGCTGAAGGTATACAGGCTGTGCAACAAGACTGAATGTAAAAACTCAGAAATGGACAGCACAATACTACTTAACTGTAATACAATTATGTTAAAACACTGAATGAAGCTGAATGTGAGAATGATAGAGGGAGGAGGGCTAGAGGCATAAATGAAATCACAAAGAAAAATAGACTATAAAGATTGAGATGGTATAATCTAGGAATGCCTAGAGCATATAATGATAGTGACTAAATGCACAAATTTAAAAAATGTTTTTGCATGAGGAAGAACAAAGGAATATCATTACTGCAGGGTGCTGAAAATTGATGGTAATTAATATTTTAAAATTTCAACATATGTGTGAGACTAAAGCAAAAAATGTTTATTTGGTGCAAAATTTATATTTTGACTAGTGTGTGTCCTAATGTAACTTATGTAGATAGTTGGTTGAACAACATAAGTACATGGAACCTTGAGCAGGACATGAAATTTTGTTGGTTTGTCCAGATTGATGCCCCAATGAATCCCAGAGTGATTTGATCAGTGAGTGGAAAAGTATTTGCAAAGTCCTCTTTGGGGAATAGTGAGAATGGGGAAAATTCAACCCCCCTGAGTTGAATTCTTGATATTCTCACAAGCAGTGTGGACAACCAAAGCTATAAGCTGAGCCCCCAGTCTTGGGGTTTTTTCATATGAAACTTAACCCCACAAAGGGTAGGTCAAGCCTACTTAAAATTAGGCCTAAGAGTCATCCACAAGAGAACCTCTTTTGTTGCTCAGATTTGGCCTCTCCAGCCAACACAACAAGCAAACTCACCACCCTCCCCCTGTCTACGTTGGACATGACTCTCAGAGGTGTGAACCTTCCTGGCAATGTGGTACAGAAATCCTAGAATGAGCTGAAACCCAGCATCAAGGGATTGAGAAAACCCTCTTGACAAAAAGGGGGAAGAATGAAATGAGACAAAGTGTCAATGGCTGAGAGATTCCAAACAGAGTCAAGAGGCTATCCTGGGGGTTATTCTTATGCATTAAGTAGATATCACCTTGTTATTCAAGATGTAATGGAGAGGCTGGAGGGAACTGCCTGAAAATGTAGCGCTATGTTCCAGTAGCCATGTTTCTTGATGATGATTGTATAGTGATTTAGCTTTCACAATGTGACTGTGTGATTGTGAAAACCTTGTGTCTGATGCTCCTTTTATCTACCTTGTCAACAGATGAGTAGAACATATGGAATAAAATTAAATAATGAGGGGAACAAATGTTAAAATGAATTTAGTTTGAAATGTTAGTGATCAATGAAAGGGAGGGGTAAGGGGTATGGTATGTATAATTTTTTTTCTGTTTTCATTTTATTTCTTTTTATGTTATCTTTTATTTCTTTTTCTGAATTGATGCAAATGTTCTAAGAAATGATGAATATGCATCAAAAATGTGCAGATTTTAAGCTTATAAAGCAGTCACATTTAGTCCAGAGTGGTAATTATTATTTCTGGATATATTTACAAACTGGTATTCAGATTTAAGAACAAAGCCAATCAAGTCGGGATTAAAGTAATTCAGAATACAGGGATATGGAAGATATTGCCTGTATTTTAGAACTTCATCTACTCTATGAGACCAAAGGAAACAAGATTTATTTTTTCCAGAACTTAATTGATATTGAGAATTACTGATTATATATGTAGAATGGAATGATATGTTAATGTTTATGCTTGTTTGTTCTTAATTTTTTAATTAGTAAAAAATTTAATAAGTAAATAAATAATAGGGGAAACAAATGTTAAGATAAATTTAGTAGATTGAAATGCTAGTGATTAATGAAATGGAGGGATAAGGGGTATAGTATGTATGAACTGTTTTCTGTTTATTTTTATTTTCTTTTTGGAATTGGTACAAATGTTCTAAGAAATGATCATGATGAATATACAACTATGTCATGATATTGTGAATTACTGATTATATAAGTCGAATGGTATGATTGCATGGTAAGAATTTTAGTGTTTGTATGTTGGTATTTTAAATGAATAAAATAAATTTTTTTAAAAAGTGGGTTTATAAACCCTTGTGTCCCACTCATTAACACTGAAAATATAAATAATTCTTGCATGAACTACTTCAATGTTATGAATCTTGTACAAAGAATGTATAATTTGGGGATATAGGGGGAAAATGGCTATTGCACATTAAGGGCAGTATTTCACAGGAACACATGAACACTACCACAGCAATAACAGGGATAAATAATGGGGGAAGGACAAGCACTAAGGGGAGGCCTGGATTTTTATTTGGTGAGGTTGTGTTTATTGATAATCTTTCTCTTGGGAACAATAAAATTGTCCAAAATTGAGAGTGCTGATGGACTGTTAGCTTTGGACATTACACATGTTGCCCAATGGATTGAAGTGACAGTAGGATACACAAACTGAGAAGTAGAAGAGTAAATGATGGTGTATACATATGATTGAATATTGTGCCACTAGAAAAAAGAGCAAAGTTGTGAGAGGCATGCAATGATGTGAATGAATCTGTAGGACATTTCATCAGGTAAAATAAGCCATGAACAAAAGAGCAAATATTGTAGGGTCTCATTTAGAAAATACTTGTAAGAAAATTGGGGCAAAGATTTTAAGCTCATAAAGCAGTCACATTTAGTCCAGAGTGGTAATTATTATTTCTGGATATATTTACAAACTGGTATTCAGATTTAAGAACAAAGCCAATCAAGTCGGGATTAAAGTAATTCAGAATACAGGGATATGGAAGATATTGCCTGTATTTTAGAACTTCATCTACTCTATGAGACCAAAGGAAAAAAGATTTATTTTTTCCAGAACTTAAATGTTTTATAGCACATAATTTACAAACATGTTTATTACTCAAGAAATTTTGCTTAAATATTTGGGTGCACAGGGAGCCCAGAATGACAATGAGGGCTTTTATCCTGTAGAGCTTAAAGTAATGCCTTGATACATCCCAAGGTATACTAAGCAAATAATCAAGAAGTAGTGGAAAAGTCCCTTAAGGAATGGGAGAAAAAATATGGAACTCTTAAATTTTACAGAGAAACCCCAGATACTGTCTCCAACATTCAGAATACTGAAATCTGTAGGCCAAGTACTTGATCTTGAGGCTTGTTCTTGTGAAAATTATTTATGTAACAGAGAGGATTGCCTACCTATAGGAATGTCTAAGAGCAATGTGTGGATGACCTCTCTTTTTCTAAGCCCAACTCTGCAATTGAAGCCAATTTCCCTGCCCTCTACATGGGACATGACATCCAGGTGTGAAGGTCCCCCTGGCTGTGTGGGAGATGAATCCCTGGGAAGAACCTTGCCTTTGCACTGTGGGATAAACAATGCCATCCTGACCAAAAGGGGAAAAGTAAATGGAACAAATGAAGTATCAGTGTGAGAGTTCTAATAGAGTTGAGAGGCTACTCAGGAGGTCACTCGTGTATGCTTCAGTTAGACATTGCTAACTATTGTAATTTGCCAAACCCCAACCAAAACCATTCCTCCCAATCCTAAAGAATACATTGGGCATTATATAAGATTCTACAGAGGTTCTACATACTAAGATACCTTTCCAGAAACCTACAGCATCCAAATAATTCCCTTGACCATATAAATACTGAAATGTAGAGGAGCAAGCCTCTCCAGAACATCAACTAGTTCATTTCTCTATTCCATATTTCTGAGAGCCCCTTCCAACATGAAAAAATTAGAATAGGTATAGCCCCCATACTCCTAAAGAGTGGGGGAAAGATTAAGGTGATGGTGAAATTACACAGAGAAGTTAAGTTTTAACAGATAAGTTGGATTTCTGAATCATAGAGTCAATCTTTCTTTTATTCTTCTGTACCTTAGAGAAGCTGGAAGTAAAAACTTAAAATTGTAGAATTGTAATCCATATCAAACTCTGAAATCTGTTCTACAACCATCATGATGTATTTTGTAATTTATTTTTTGTATATATGTTATTTTTCACAAAAGAAGAGAAAAGACAAGGAGAATTACAATAGAGATGATAGGATTTAACAAATGAATATGACTGTGGAATTATATTGATTTTTTTTGATCTTCAGTGTTTTGGAGCAGGTAGAAGAAAAAAATGAAAAATTATGTTACTGCAACACAAGAAAATTTAAAATCTGATTTATAACTACTTGCTAAAATTTAGTTGCAAATTTCTTGCTTTCTTGTATATATGTTATATTTCACAATAAAAACATGATAAAAATTTAAAAATTAAAACAAAACAAACATATCATTGGCAAAGTTCCATCAAGGATGGGAGACAAAATATGGAGCTCTTAAATTTTACTACTGTGGAACCCCTGACACTTTGTCAAACATTAGGGACACGCAAATCAATAGGCTAAGCCCTCAACCTTGAAGCTTTGTCTTGTGAAGCTTATTTTCATAATAGAGATGTTTAGCTTACCTATAGTTATGCCTAAGTGTTACTTTGAGAGGCCCTCTTTTGTTGCTCAAGTGTGGCCTCTCCCTCTATAAGCCCAGTTCCACAAGTGAAATCATTATCCTCCCCCTGACATCGGACATGCACCTAGGGGTGAAAGTCTCCCTGGCACCTTGGGATATGACTCCCAGCAATGAGCCTGGCCCTGGCACCATGGGATCAACAATGCTTTCCTGACAAAAAAGGGGGAAATGAATAGTAACAAATAAGGTATCAGTGGCTGGGTGTCCCTCATATTAAAAATTGTGGGTAAGAGGGTTCATATAGATTTGAGAGGCTACTCTGGAGGCTATACTAGTGCAAGCTCCAGCTACATATTGCTATAAATCTTGGTTTGCCAAACCTCAACCAAAACTACTGCTGCCAGTCCTAAAGAACACCTCTGACCTCCAGTTTGGTTTCTAGGCCAGTAAGTCCTGAAGCTCATAGGGACCACCTCCAGAACATCAGCTGGATAGCTGGTGCCATCCCCCTATCCCATATTATTGACACCCTTTTCCAGCATGAAAAATTTAGAATAAGTATAGTCTCAAATCTCCTAAATATTGGGAGAAAGATCAAAGAAATTGTTGTTTTAACAGAAGATAGGATTTAATAAATGAGCATGACTGCTGAATCATTATATTCCTATTATATTTCTCTTAGTCTCCAGTGTCTTTGAACTACTGTAATTAAAAACCTAAAATTGTGACATTGTAACCCATACCAAACTCTGAAATCTGTTCTATAACTAATAGTTGCAGTGTACTCTGAAATTTATTGTTTTTTTATTATGCGATTTTCCACTATTAAGAAATTGAAAAAATAAGAATGTACTGAGCTCATAATCCAGAATTGATATATCAAAACCACATTCCACTAGAACATGGTCCTTATCTTTTAATTCCTGTTTATTAATATGAACTTTAAGACAAGTTCATCTGCTTTGATTTCCTTTATAATGGTCATGCCAAAGGATGTCATAAAGTAAAATGTGCCTCTAATGTTGATTTTCAAAAGGTGCAGCAGTTTCAGATGGGAAAAGTGAGGAAAACTGCAGTTTTAAACCTCCAACCTAATGGTGGTTTTGTTGAAATAAAGCTCTTTAATAGAGAGAAGCCTGTGGCTATATAAGAAATGCCAACTTTACAGGCATTTTAGCTTTCATAATTTCAAAGAAGAGATTAAATTAAGCTAGTAGATAATGGGAGAAAATCCAACATATTCTCTGTTTTCTGGGGGGGATGGTTAATGGGCAGTCTCCAGGAATCAAACCTGGGTCTCTGGCATGGCAGGTGAGAATTCTGCCACTGAGCCACTGTTGCACCACCCAGATTCCCTTTTAAGCAGAGAGTAATGCTACTAATAAACAGGAAATCATCCACCAGTATCTAAAATAATAGGATTAGGATGTGTTCTGGAAACCCGCCCTAAATGGCCTTTATAATATTCCATTTGAGTTTAGAAGCTTACTAGAGAATGTAAAATACAATGTTCAAATATCTATGAAAATTTGATAGGAAAATTCTGAATCTGTAAACTAAAACCATTCCCTTGCCTACCATTCCACATTTGGCAAGGAAGAAACTCCAACCAGACTGAGGTAGCCAAGAAACTGGTTCCAGTCTCCATCAATCTTAAAATAAATATGTCTGCAGGGTGGTGTAATAGTGGCTCAGTGGCAGAGTTCTTGCCTGCCATGCCAGAGACCTGGGTTTGATTCCCAGTGCCTGCCCATGCAAAAAAAAAGAACAAGAATCATGGCTACCAAAAAATGAAAAAATAAAACCAAGGCCACTGGAACAAAGTTCAACAATTTCAGGTACAACTGCTTGTAGCCTTGATTCTTGAAGATGGTTGTATGATGATATAGCTTTTACAATGTGATCATGTAATTATGAAAACCTTGTGTTTGATGCTTCTTTTATTCAGGGCATGGACTAATTAGTAAACAAAATAAGGATAAAAATAAATAAATATTAGTGAGGTGATACAGGATAAAAAGTGGTAGATTGAAATAATTGTCAATCACAGGGAGGAGTAAGGGGTATGGGACATATGAGTTTTTCTTTTTACTTTTTATTCTTTTTCTGGAGTGATGCAAAGGTTCTAAAAATGATCATGGTGATGAACACACAACTATGTGATAATATTGTGAATTACTGACTGTATACTATGTATGGATTGTATGTGTGTGAAGATTTCTCAATAAAATATTTTTAAAGTATCTCATACAACTGAGGGATGTATGAGTCTAAATTTCATAGGTCAGGCTGCAGCTGGGAACTTCAATGAAGATTTTTGATGAATTCACTATGAGAAGCTGGCTGGGTGAACTAAGATGGAAAATCTTTCTTCTGACTGCTGAAATCCTCACTTCCTTTCAAGTCTTCAACTAATTGGATGAAACATCTCTCCTTGCTTCAGGTAAGCTCATTTGATTGCAGATGTAATCAGGCACAGATGCAATCAAATTAGTGATGATTTAAGTTCATGGACTTACTGATGATTGAGGTCCAGTAAATATCCTGGTAGTTAACAGGAGAGTGATTGTTGATGAGATGACTGGACACCATATCTGGCCAAGTTAACACATGAACCTAAATAACACAGTATCTTTACATCTCTATATCTGTATATGAAAATCATCTAAGACATAGAGCAATATCAAGAGTAAAAAGTTGAAAACAATATATCATGCAAATATTTTAGAATATTAAATTTTTATTTCATTTTGTCTATATCCAATTAGAGATACAAAAGAAATAAATGTTAGAAATTAACTACTATGACAGGTTTGACTGTCAAAATTGGTCAGATGATGGTGCCCAGTTTTCTGATCAAACATGCACTGACCTCTCTATTACTGTGGAAATGATCTTGAGCACATTAATTTCATTTTGGCTGCTTCTCTCTGATGGCTTTAAAATAAGTCAGAAGGAGCTTAAGCTCAACTCAGCTCAGGAGCTTAGAACCGAAACAGACCCAAATATTTGGAGATGCAGAAAGGATATGCCCCAGAGGAATCCATTTGAAACTGGGAGATGGGAGAGAATGCCATATGTGCCAGTGCACTTTCCTATGTGACAGAGGAACCCACTAGGAACTGTAAATTTCTCACTTAATAAATACCCCTTATAAAATCCAATTCATTTCTGGTATGTTGCATTCTGGAAGAATTAGCAAAATAAGATAATTGTCCTTCATAAGGATAAAAAGGTATAAATTGATAAGAAAATATACCATTTATAAATGCATGCAAACCTAATACCAGGGTTTTTGAAAAATGATAGAATTATAATAGTCCAAGGAACTGGATATTTTCTTACAACTCTGTCAGGAATTGATAGATTAAACAGAGAAAATAAAAGCAAATTTATTGAATATTTGATCACTGTGAATAATAAATAATGATTTTTTCCTAATGCCCCTATACAGAACAGTATAAACAATAGCAAATTGCTTGCTTTTTGCCATGCACTTAAGCAAATGTAGGCACAAGAGGGAAAAGGAAAAGTAAGAAACTATAGTAATACTGTCATAGGCAGGGATGACCAGAGAAGAAAGATGGAGGCAAAGAGGAGGGGATAGTTGTGGACTTGTTAAGATGATGAGGCATAGAATATGCAGATGGAATGAGAGTGGAAGGAAAGCAATAAATCAAGAAAGCTGGAAAAGCTGTCACAAGAACCCCTGTCAAGTGGAGACCTTGTACTTAGAAAGCAAGAGCAAGAGAAGGAATGAATTCCTGGAAGGAACAAAACAGAAACTGTTATTAAGTAGTTGCTATTGCTGGGTGGGAGTAGTATTAAGTAACACATAGAAGAGAAGGAACCCAGAATACCACCATTTGAGCCTTTATGTGGATAAAAAATGTCCAATTCCCTTGCTAAGGAAAAACTGTTAAACAAATTAAATACTGTGCTGGTTTGAATTTGTGGACCTCAGAAAAGCCATGTCCTTTAACCCCCATTCAGTATTGCTGGGTGGGAGCTTTTAAACTATCTCTGGAGATGTGACCCACCCAATTGTGGGTAGCAGCTTTTGATGAGATGATTTCCATAGATGTGTGTCTCCACCCATTCAAGGTCAGGTGGTTTACTGGAGAACCATTCAGAAAGAGCTACAGAGCCCATGCAGCCAGAGAACTTAGGAGATGAAGACGAAAAACTCCCCCAGGGGAGCTTCATGAAACAAGAAGCAAGGAGAGAATGCTAGCAAATGGCAACATGTTTTCTATGTGCTTTTTCAGTTGAGAGAGAAACCCTGAATATAATTGGCCTTGGTTCAAGATATCTTTCCCTAGATGCCTTAGATTGGCCATTTCTATAGCTTTGCTTTAGTTAGAACATCTTCATGGCCTTAGAACTATGGGCTTACAACTTAATAAATTCCCCTTTTAAAAGCCATCCTTTTTCTGGTATATTACTTCTGGCAGCTATCAAACTAGGACAGATGCCCAAATAAATTTTTCTTCATACGGTTTGTCAATAGATGTGCCTGCAGGACAAGCTTGTGCACTGCAATTGGCACTGCTATTCACTAAGAAAAACAACCAAATCACTCCTTACACAGAAGAAATTTAAAAAACTGTAAAATCACAGGCATAGGTTGATGGAAAATCTGGATATACAAAAATAGTAAGGTCCACTTAAATGCAACTCCAACAGCCAGGTATTGTACAACTCAATAAATAATACAGAGTTAAACTAAAATCAAAAGAAATAATTGCCCTATCAATACAGTATGTAAGTGATCTTAATGGCAAGTCATACCAGAAAAGAATGAAAAATTATTATTGAAAGCAGGGAGCTTTATATATCTATATTTCTGCTTTTTGTGCATCTAACTTTCTATTTAAGTCTGTCTGTTTGTTTTCTCATTGCTCATGCTTTGGATGTAAGCTTTAGAAACCCAATTTTTATCAAAAGAGTCATAAGATATTTCCATAGATTTTTGTCTAAAAGTTTTATGATCATAGCTCTAATGTTTGGGTCTTCGATCCATTTTGAGTTCATTTATATATACAGTGTGAGATACAGATTATCTTTTTTTCTTTTAATATGCATTTCCAGTTCTCCAAAGGTCATTTATTGAAGAGGCTGCTCTATCCCATTTGTTTTGGCTTGACCTTATCAAAGACCAAATGTCCATAAATAAAATGTTGTATTGTGAACACTAAATTCAATTTCAATTGTCAGTATATTTATCTTTAAAAATTTTTTTATTAATTAAAAAAAATTACAAGAAACACAAACATTCCCAACACATACACTCAGTAATTCACAATATCATCACATAGTTGCATATTCATCATCATGATCATTTCCCAGAACATTAGCATCAATGCAGAAAAAGAAATAAAAAGACAACAGAAAAATATAACAAAGAGAAAAAAAATTTTACAGGCCATACCCCTTACTAATCCCTTTCATTGATCACTAGCATTTCAAACTAAATCTATTTTAACATTTGTTCCCCCTATTATTTATTTTTATTCCATTTGTTCCTCTCATCTGTTGACAAGGTAGATAAAAGGAGCATCAGACACAAGGTTTTCACAATCACACAGTCACACTGTGAAAGCTATA
>PVIY010048793.1:0-17093 GCA_004026745.1 Myrmecophaga tridactyla
GGAAGATAGGTAGAGGTGAGCTGGCGGTGTCCAGCCTGTTCCCCGAGGGGGGTGGACTGGTGTTTCAAGAGGCAAGCAAACCACAGGAAGGGAAGTAAAACACAGGAGACCACCTGCTGGACAGAGAAATGCTTGAGCATGCAGAGAAGCCTGGCTCCAAGGATGAGAGGCTTTATGTGCTCACCTGGCATCAGGAGCTGGGGTAGGGACCAGACCGAGAGCGGTGGCCACACCGTGGAGTCCAGAAAGTGGCGAGGCTGAGACGGCGCCTGTGGGGTGTCCTCGTGTCGTGGTCTGGAGAGAAGGCTCCACGAGGATACACATCATCAGCGTGGGCACGGGCTCGTCCTGGGGCTCCGAAGACTTCTAGAGCTTTCTAGGCACCAGGGGGGCACGTGTGTGATGCCGGGGGAGGGCGGCTGTTATTTCTCAGAGATTCCATAACCCTGCGTGTGAGAAGAGAGGAAGGAGGGCTTGGGGAAGCGGGCTCGGTGGAGGCAGACGGTTGAGTGTGTGAACCTCCCACGCTGCAACTTCCGGGGCAGGTGTGTGTGGGTAGTGAGCGAAGTGACACGTCAGATGTGTCATTGGGATCTTAAGAGGTCTCCGAATCTGCTCGGTGTCAGGCCCTGGCTTCCGTTCTGTGAAAGAAAGCGCCCCATGCCAGCACTGTCTCTGAGCCAGCGCATCAGGACGCTGATCCCGCTTCCTTCCTTGCAAAGAGCAGGTGAAGGAGCCCGGGCAAGCAGGTGTGGAAGGACAGAGGGAGCCGTGCCCCGAGCCCCCCGCCTCCCCCATGCTGCAGACTGGTGGCCAGGTGCTGTGGGAAGGAGCCCCTGGCCCTGGCCACCTCTCACACTGAGCACGGTTCCAAGCACGGGACCCTGGGCACGGCCAGCCAGCTGAGCACCTGCTTCGTGGAGCCCACCTCTCCAGGGACAGATGGGCAGGGGCAGTGGGTTCGTGTCTAACCCAGTGAGACGGGCTCGCATGGTGGGCAAAGCTGGTGAAGACGTGCAGTGCGTGTCTGCAGAGTGGCAAGGCTGCTGGGTGCCCGTCAGTTGACAGCATCAGAGAAGGAGGCACTTGGGCTGAGTCCTAAGGGCTGAGGAGCCAGCCGGGCAGGGAGTCCAGCAGGGGTGCATTTGGTGCGCTCAGCCACGTGGACCATGGGGAGGGCTGGGGGCTTGAGAGCATGGGAGCCACGGAGGGTTGCCAGCAGGGAAGGGCATAGCCTGCGAGGGGCTCTTGTGGGTGCAGGCGTGCCCACAGGTCCGGCGTGGGTGTAGGGGTGGAGGAGAGAGGATTTGCAGCAGGACTGGCCATTGGGGTGAGGAACAGATGGTCCTGGGCACCTTCCAGCTGCCTGGCCAGAGTCCCTGCTAGAGGGTGGGGCCATCCTTGAGGTGAAGTGCCAGGCTGTCAGCCACCCACCTGGGAGGGCAGGGCCAGGGTGAGGTCAGGTTTGGGCGGGTCCGGTGGAGATGGAATCAGAAGCTCCAAATAGCAGGCGCCATCAGCCCAGAAGAATCAGAGCCCAGGGCTTTGACTTCTGGTTTTGAAAAGCGGGAGCTTTTTACCTTTTACCTGCCCACCTCAGCTCCGTGTCATTTCATGAGAACTTGTTGGATAGGTGACCTCGCATGAGTTGAAGAACAGCACTGGGCTCCAGTTTTCTTGAACCTTGTAAAATAAGGATGATGGTCCTGGACGATTAAGCTTCTTCTAGCTCTGAAGTTCAATTGTTCTTGACCAACTGGACCTGACATAGCAGGCCTGGGTCTTTGCTAGATTTCAGGATGGCTGTTTGCAGGTGCCAAGGGCGAGTGCTGGACAGTGGGCCTGCGATCTGCAGGCCATCCGCTTGTCCATCTACCCATCTACTCATTCATTTGAATGAACCTACGCACTCATTCAAACATTGCTGAGCACCTGTTATCTGCCAAATGCTGGGCTAGATGTTAAGGAGTCAGTGGCCAGTGGAACAGGGAAGCTTCTTTATGGAGTTCAGTCTTTTGAGAAGCATCAAATAACCCTTCTCCTCTCTGTCCCTCTCCTTTACTCACAAATGCATGTGCAGAGTTATGACAGGTGCTGTGATTAGTCGGGGCTGCTTGAAAAGACCTGGTATTGAGGTTTGGAAGGTCCCTGGCTCCAAGTGTAATCTCTGCACCTTGCTGCACTGGGGATTATTTTATCCAGTGGTAGGGAGCCAGCAGAGGTAGCACCCATGGGGAAGGAGGAAGATGGCCGTGCCCTCAGCTCCATCTGCCCCTGGCCACTAGTGCCTGGGAGCTGTCCCTAAGGATCCCTGGTGCCCCCAGGTCAGGCCCATGAACTGTCCTGGCCCCTGAAACTTGAGCTCCTCTTGCTTCTTGGAGGGCCCTCTCCCTGCTCCTGCAGCTGGCACAGGGCCCGGCCTGGGCAGGCTCCATGCTTCGGCCAGGAGGGGCTTCCAGAGGGAGCTGGGGGCCCACCTGGCCGGGACCCGGCCCACCCCCTCCCATGCTTCCAGACTTCTGTGGCCACTGCCTGGCACACATGCTGTCATCACAGGCTCAGACATGCACAGAAACATTGAAATCCCAGGACAGTGGTTCTGACTGTGGGCCTTGCTCCTACTGAGTGGACCTGAGCCTGTGGGGCATCAGGGAGGGGTGTCCAGGCCCTCACGGGGACCTCAGCATTGCCTGTTAGGAATGCAGATTCCTGGGCCCCTTCCCAGACCTACTCAGCCAGGACCTCTTGGCTTCCAGGGGATTCTGATGCACAGCCCCCTTCTAATCAGCTGGAATGCTTGCTCTCCCAGGTTCCAGGGCTATAGCCCTAGTGGATTGTCAGTGAGGCTAGGAATCCTCTCCTTTGATTTATGTTTTTTGTTTTTTCTTAGTTTAGTTTCTCTTTTGTTTTTCCTGAGATGGTTTTGAAAAAACACATGAAAATATTGTGTGCAAATAAGAGTACCTGTAAATCTGTTTTAAAGAGCAATGGAAGAATAAGCTTCCCAGTTCCCTGCCCCTCGGAGGTGCTCCGTCCGCTCAATTTTGTGTTTATCGTTTTTATCATATACCCTGTTTTTTCAGCTTTATGAAAATGGAATCATACCGAATTTCTCTGACTTTTTTCACTCCGTACTGAGAAGGCGCGTGGCCAAAGCATGGCAGTGGGGGCCCTGGAGCCGAGCTTCCTGGGCTCAGAGCTCAGCGCTGCCCCCCGAAGCTGGAGCAGAACCCTCTGCATCCTCGTCCGAGGCAGATCCGCTGGGGTGTCCCCACAGCCAGGAGAAGAGGGAGCGACACGCGGAGGTCTCTAGTGTGTGCGGGGTTTTCTTTTTAAATGAAAAACCACAGTCTGTTTACACACAGTCTTCATGTTGCTCCTTCTTGAGGCAGTTTATTCATTTCTGCTGCTGTGTAGCATGGTTATACCGTAATTTATCCCGACTCCTGTGGGCAGACGTTTGGTTTGTTTTTTCCTTTTATGAGTGATACTTCCATGAACTTCTAGAGCCATATTTCTGGTGTAAATGTACAAGACTCTTTCTAACTTACATACCTAGGGAAGAAATGGCTGGCTTGCAGGGTAGAATCTGCTCATTTTCAACTTAAATAGAAAAACGTCAAATTGTTTTTCCAGGGTGGTAAACAAATTTACACTCCCACCGGGAATGTTTAACAATTCTTGTTACTCTGAATACTTTTTGAAATTTTTGTCACATTATTTTAAAACCTTTGCTTTGCTGTTGGGTGATCGATTCCATTTCCATTTCCAAAATTCTTAATGAGGTTGAACATCTTTTCCCATTTCTGCTGACCATCCTTTTGTTGCTATCACTTAATTTCAGTTTGGGTCTTTTATTCACTTTTCTTTTGGGTTGTCTTTTTCTTACTGACCTATAGCAAAAGTTATCTATACAGCTTCAATATGAATTCTCTACTAGATTTGCATATGGCAAAGAGTTTCAGCTAATGGTTTCTCCTTCAACTTCCTTTAAGTTGCCTTTAGATAACATCTAAACATTGGTTAACGTAGCGAATTACAGTCATAGAAATTCTGTCCTCGGACCGCTTGGCGTTACTGAGATAAACCCAGCTTGGTCAGGAGAGAGAGCTTATTTTGTCTTGCTAAATTTAGTTTACTAATTTTATACCCTTGTTCAAGAATAAGATGGCCTATCATTTTCCTTGCTTGATTGTTTTTCTTGCTTGATTTTGCTGTTCAGATTATGCCAGCTTCATAGAACCAAATGGGGAGCGTTCACTCTTTTTCTACTCCCTGCGGGGAAATGATGTATGATTCAGTTTTTTTCTTAAAAATGTTTGGTAGAATTTATCTGTAAATTTCCTGATGTGTGTGTGTGTGTGTGTGTGTGTATACGTGTGTGTGAATGGCAGATTTGTTGCCTTTTTATTTTTAGAGGGCTAGCTCAAGTTAATTTTGATAACTTCTGTTTTTTTTAACAGAAATCTTTACTTTCTCTGGGTGTATAAATTATCTGGTACATTTTGAAACCCTCCCTGGCCCTGCTCATTGGACGGGCTTTGTAATTCCCCCATCCTGGTGGCAGCCTGCCCCTCAGAGCCCTGCACCTTCCTGGGTGCTCAGAGATGAGTGACGACGTGATCTCTGTTCTCTGAGGCAGAGTGGGGCAGGGTGAAGGAGTGCCGGCCGGGGAAGGCTTCGGAGAGGA
The DNA here is from genome assembly GCA_004026745.1 of Myrmecophaga tridactyla. Lineage (NCBI taxonomy): Eukaryota > Metazoa > Chordata > Mammalia > Pilosa > Myrmecophagidae > Myrmecophaga > Myrmecophaga tridactyla. Next base: position 4,691 of record PVIY010048793.1, read on the forward strand.
TCCTGCCATGGAGCTGAATCTTCCCCAGGGTCGGGTGCAGGAATTCTACCATCAGTCCATTGCTGCCTGCAGCTCGCTTTTCTCCTCTGGGCAGGTCTGGACTCTTAACTTTTTGTCTGCTTAGTTTCCGAGGCTCATCATATTAAATACTGCGATAGTCAGGGAAGATATTCTGATCTGCTTCACTGGTTCTGTGTCTAAAATCTGCTAAGTCCCTACTCTTTTTCCAGCAACTTAGATAAATCCAATTCTGTGAGTCCCAGATACCAAATTACCTTCCCAGCTGCAGGGACCTCTTAGCAGCTCACTGTGTTCTCCCGGCTTCCGTTCTGCCCTTGCGCAGCTCATGCTCACGCTGCAACCAGAGTGAGGCTTCAAAACTATAAACCAGTCATGTTTTATAAAAACCCAGCTTTTTCTCTGAGCCCAGGGCTGGGGTAAGACCTGGTTCTTAACACCCCTGCCCAGCCCTCTTGCTCACTAAACCACAGACTCACAATCATTTTTTCCTTTAAATCCATTGACTGCTTCCCTACCCTGGGACCTTGCATGTGCTATTTTGGCAGCCCAGAACATTCTCCCATGCCTTTTGCTTGCCTGCCCTCCATCTTTGCATCAGTGTCACTTCCTCAGGCCCCTATCTGACCTACTCGTGGAAGGTCTCTATGAGCTTCTCCTTCTGCCTTCTGCTTGTTTATCTCTTAGCACTTGTTACAGTTTATACATAATTTGTTCTTATTTTTCTGGGTTTCGTCTCCACCCCCAGAATGTAGCTTCATGACAGTGTGAACTGGCTGGTCTTCCTCGCTCTTGAATTTCTGGCATCCACTCCTGACTCATCCTGGGTGCTTGGCAGATCAGTTTTGAAGGAATAACTGAATGACTCAGGGGCACTTAACCTTACAATCTCCTGGCAACCCTGGAAGCTTGCTGCCCCCAGCACTGGTGGGGCTAGGGGGCTTAGGAAGATCTGCTCCCCACCAATCTACTGTGCTCAATATCACCTCTTGTCCTCTCTGCCTTCTGTTCCTTGGGGATCTGGTTCCTTAGGACTGTGTGAAGCCCCTGTGGGCAGCTCTTGGGTCCCTGAGAGGTGGGCATCTTGTGAGTAAGAGCAGAGACTCCGGGGCCCGGGGCCCAGCTTGGATCCAGTCACTGCCCCATGAGGCTCTGAGATTTCAGCCAGCTCTTGGGCTGAGGTGCTGGGGAGAGGCTGGGGAGAGCCAGCTCCTTCAGCCCTTGGGTGCTGGGAGCCTGTATCCTTGCTCCCAAAAGGCTGGGGCTGGCCTCTCCCTCCTAGGGTGGGTCTTGCTGCAGTGGAACCTCCAGCATTGGAACCATGCTCTCTTGTTTGCTTCATCTCTAGGACTTGGGAGCAGGTTTCACAAATGTATACAAATTAGCCCATGTATCCTCCCCTAAGCCCAAAGAGATAGGGGCTAGTGTTTGATCATTTTAAGATGAAAAAACTGAGGCTCAGAGAGGCTGAGATTTGCCTTAAGTCATACAGCACAGGAGCAGCAGAGCTAGAATTTAGTGGGGCACAGCCTAGCTGGCTCAGTGTCCCTGGCTGGAGACACACACAGAGTGTGACTTTGCAGACTCTGGGCCTCCAAGACTCTGACTGGATGGCCGTTACCTGGGTCTTAATATCCCCCAGGGGCTTGGCTCCTTCCTGCTGTGGCCTGTTGAAGCTCTGGGCATGGCGGGTCCAGTGGGATGTCTCTGGACCCTGCTCACAGGCCTCTGCCCCTGAGCCCAAGGCCGGCAGGGAGGAGCTGTGTGCGGTGGTGAGCAGGGAGGCCTGGGGTTGCAGAGGGCCCCCTCGCCTGCCGCCTCCACGTAGGCTCCCGGGCTGGCATCAGGGGCCAGTGCAGAGCTGGGTGGCAGGGCGGGCTGGTGGAAGGTGTCCCCACAGAGGTCGCCCAGCCCTGCCCACACAGAGGCTGGCATGTCTGTGAAAGAGCAGCCACATCATGGCTCCGTGGTGTTTAACACAGCGGGAAAGGCTCCAGCTCGTCAAACTCCCCGTGCGCTTTCCTATTCAGGCCTTGTGGCCCTGCTTCGGGAAGGGGGAGCCTGTATTCCCTTTTGGGAAGAGAATTATCAGGCTCATGGGAAAGTGGCTTTTCAGAGCCACAAGATGAGAATTCAGGTATTGGGTTTGCAGGCACTGCCCTCGCCATTGTGCCAGGATCCAAGCAAACTCCAGACAAGTAACAAGACGGGAATTGCATCAAGGCCAGGGGGATTAAATGACAGTGCATGAGTGAGCCGGAGTAAAACTTATAAACGCTGGGTTTCCTAGTGCAGGATTAGTGTGGGTGAGCAAACCTGGGGCCTGTGTTTCAGAAACAGTGATAGGGAGGTCATGGCTGCCTCGGCCATACACAGGCCAGCCGGGGTCAGGAGGAGGGCAGGGGGAGGAGGGAGAGGTCAGGAGGAGGGCTGCCACGTGAGGGAGCTGCCAGGGGTCTGCATGCAGGCTTGCTCAGGGCCGGGACCTTTCAGGAGCTGAAGAAACAGCGGTGAGTGAGGCAGATGGTGAGAGGCTGTCAGTACCCAGGCAGACGCGGGGTTGCACCACGATGTGAGCTAATTGTAGATGCAGCAGATTTTAAAAAGGGTGACGTGCAGTGACGGGGCCACAAGCACAGAAACTGGCAAACCGGGGTCAATGTAAATATCAGAAATAATAATGCCCATGACGGATCCTAACCTAGAGTCCACGCTGCCATAAGTGGACAGACACGGAGGGACAGCAATGGGATGAGAAAGTCACCCTCTGCCGTAGCTTAACAATGATCGAGTCAGGAATCATCAGGAGATGTAACACCACGAGCGAAGGCTTGAGGCCTCGTGGTATGCACAGGCTTTTGCTGCGTCGCCCCAAGAGTCTTCATAGGTGCAGAGGGGAGAAAATAGATGGTCGCTTCAGTGAATAAACCACAACCTGCACCCCAAACCACGGGGCATGAATCAGCATTGCAGCAGCAGGACAAGCGGGGTCCCTGCCTCTTGAGGTGTGCTGAGGGACGCGCTGTTTTGAGGTGACCTGAGTATCAGAACCCAGCTGGTGTCATGGAACACAGGACTGATGACAGTTCCAGGTCAAAGAAAATCAGAGCCAGGCAACGAGCGCTTGCTCCGGGATGTCCTTTGGCCATGAAGACATGCCTGGGATGTGAGCACAGTCTGGACAGGGCCTGAGATGAGATGACAGGGTCGCGTCTGCCTTATCATCCTGATTTTAATAACTGGGCTTTGGAATCCATTGGCCTTGTTTTGGGAAAATGCACGGTGAAGAATTTATTAGAGATCAAACAAACGTGGTTAAGGATGTACACATGACAGGAATACAGGAATTCATTGTCTTATTCTTGTAATATTTCTTGAGGGAGCATACTATGTAAGGGGTGGGGACGCAGGGGGCTGTTCAGACCAGATGGCCAGAGAAGGCCCTGCAGGCACCGTCTGTGCTGAGGTGGGGTGAAGGGAGAGGGTTGCCCTGGCACCCATCAGAGAGCAGAGAGCAGCGGGTGGCACCTGCAACAGGGAGGCCGCAGCAGCCCTAGGGGCACAGAGAAGCACATGACTCCAGGGTCATTTTGGCAGCGAGGCTGGTGGCATCTTGATGGGGGTGGAGGGGGCCTCAAGGATGAGTGTTTTCGCGGCTGACTGTCAGTGCTGTGTCCTGGAAGGTTGAGGAGAGCTGAGCTGGACATCCGCCCATGCCCTCAAGGAACTCACGGTGTTGCAATAAATACAGACCAAGTCCTGTGAGGGACGGGCTGGGGGCGAGTCTTTGAGGCCAGGGCGCCCAGGCCCCTGTGCCTGCCCATGGCTGCGTCCCCTCCTCCTGGCTGACACCCGCCAACCTGAATCGGTTGTTTCCAGCCAGGCAGGGCCTATCACTTGAAGAAAGTGGATTCACACGGACACTGCCAGGGCGGGCTTGAGAAACGACTGAGTTAAGGAAAGACAAACCAGTCCCGGGGTTTAGACACCAACGACATGTCCCACTTGGTAAATCACTCAATGGTAAGTTTCCACAATGCTGTTTTTATGGGGACTGTAAGGAGGGGGCAGTTTTCCCCCGTCGCTTGGATATTAAGCTCTCAAATGGGGACGTTCGCACAGAACGCCCCCCTGAAGCTTGGGAGGAGTGAGCTGCAGGGGGCGGACGCTGGGGGACCGATGCTGGGGGGCAGCTGTGAGGCTTCCAGGCCTCAGAAGGATGGCAGCAGCGCGGGCTGTTTGTTCCCTTCTTTCCTCTTCCCTGCTGTGCCGGGCAGTGGCCGTGGAACCGGGCTGCCTGGGGAAGGGAGGAGAGGCCGCCTGGGAGACGTCTCTACTTGGGCTGGTGCCCACTTTTTAATTGGCCCTGGAGTTAATGAATGGATTCGTTTCTGCTTGGAGCGAGCAGGCCTGGGCGCTGGAGCGTGTAATCTGATTGCAGCCAGGTGCTCTGGGCCCTGCGGAAGGCTCCGGAACCTGCCACGATGAGTTTGGCCACGCTGCCCAGTGCCAGGGGAGAGGGTGGGAAAGCGGAGGGGGCACGGGGACCCTTGGCACAGTACATCTGCCATGCTGGGTTCTGGGGCCATCCGGGCTCTTTGTCAGCTTTGGAGGAGCCGGCTTTGGAGGAGCCACCTTTGTGCTCCGCTGTCCTGAGTGGTGGGCGACTCTTCTGGTGCAACTCCTTGTATTCAGTAGGCAGTTAATGAATGCATCCTCCCTCTCCACCTGGCACCCAGGAGGCACGGCTTCAAGCTGACGGTGGCCATGTTGGCAGCTATTGGGTTATCCCCCAGCACCCCTTCGTTTTTCTTTCTTCCAGCTGTGCCTCACTCTGCATGGGTATCCCCTGCACCCCAAATCTGGCCTCCAGGAGCGCCAGGGTCGGGGGAGGCAGGACTCTGTGGCAGCACCCCTCTCCTCCCTACCATGGTGCATGTGTGTGAACCCCACTTTCTCAGTAGACTCAGCACCATGTTCATGTTGGGGACCCCAGGACCCCACAGAGTGGGAACCGAGCTGAATTGGGTTAAGGATGAATGAATGCAGGAAGGGAAGTTTTGCTTTCAGTGTTGGAGGTGCATCTTGGAGACAGAAAAGCTCCCTGCCATGCCCCTTAGCCCCTTGGCCCCATCCAAAGGGCTTTCGTTGTCTTCTCGGCTAGCAAGCCCCATGCCTGGCCTCCTGAAAATGATCCAGAAGTGACTTTGAAGACTAGCATGTGGCTTGTGTTTGCAAGCGTGTGCCCATCTCAGGCCTAGAAGGACAGCTCTGTAAGTGACTTTAGGTCATCTGAGACAGTGCTGTAAGGCTTGAGTTCAGCTCTTCTGTCCAGATCTGTGCCTCAGGTCTCTCTTCCTCAGGGGTATCCCATGGAGCTGGGCTGGCGTTCTGGGGCACAAGAGGCACGTGGCCAGCCTGGCTGCCCGAGGGTCCCTTGGAGTGCCAGGTGCCACGCCTGTCCATGGGCCTGGCCCTGGCTTTTGATTTGGGCGCCTAGAGGGACGTCACACAGCAGCTGAGTGGCTGTGGGACGCGTCAGCACCACCTGCCATGCCCAGTGTCCATGTCAAAAGAAAACACTGTAAGCATTTCCTTAATGCCCTCCTTTGCCTCCCTCTCCACCTTGCTGAGCAGCTGTGTCCCATGGGTGCTGCTGCTTATGGGTTTTACAGCTGCATTTGCAAATGCATCATAGTGGCCTTACTTGGACTGATAATTGTTGATTCTGCTCTCCATAAAGCAGGAGCATTGGTGAGCATTCCCCAGCTGTGCTGAACTTCTGGGGGTGCTCATTGGCCTCTCCAAAGCTGTGGCAGCAGTGGGAGGCTGCAGAGATTGAGGTTCCCCTGCAGCCTTTCCGAGGTGCCCTCAGGACCACACCTCACCCCCAGGTGATCAGGAAAGAAGCTCATCTCTAAGGTTTGTCCCCAGGTGGAAGGGGTGGCCAACTAACGAGGCAGAACACACAGACTGGATTAAAACATCGCACTGTGCATATGCAGTTAAGGCCAGAGTACGCTGCAGTTCCTGGAATCGAGAGTAGAAGTGCATGGAACTTCAGCCTAAAGTGGCGGTCGCAAACTAGCGGCCGTCCAGGCAGATCCAATCCTTGCATTCATTATTTATCTCATTTAATGATTCAGAGAGTTTTGTCATTTCATTGTCAACACCTAATCATATTTTTCCATAAAAAAAACAATTTCTGGTTTATCTTTAAAAAAAAAACCAGAGGGTTAGGCTGCCCTGGGCCCATCTTTCTGTCTAGAGCTGGTGGCTGACCCACCCCTCCATCAGGCTGTGGTCTCCGTACAGCTGTCGTCCTGCTCAGGCCACAAGGCCCTTTTGCATTTCCTGCCCAGCCCCAGAGCCTGGACGTTTCCCATGTTCTCCTGCCCCCACCCCTGGCCATCCTGTTAAGCAGCCCCCCATGCTGTGAAGAGCTCAGGGGCTAGGCAGAGGCCCTGGCTTTGAGTAGGAGGCTCACAGCATCTGCAGGAGTTTGAACACTGGCTGCATCATTTTGTCCTGGGCGTATGAAATGGTCCGTGCCCTTTAACCACCCATTTTGAATTGTTGGAGACTTATTCAAAGGCTTCTTTTATTGTTCTAAAAACAGCAATGGAGTCTTTGTTCTTTGAAGATAATATAGCGGAGGTTCACCTATTACATTTCCTGTAATGAATGTCATCCTGGTGCTCTCAGGACCATTTGGACTTAATGGAGAAAAAACAGCACATCAAACTACAGAAATTCCTTGCCATTTCTGACCTCCCAGAAAAAACAGGATTGGAAACTGGGGAATTTAAGTGCCCACATCAGACTTAGACCTGAATGAATTGTTGAGTGACCTGGGCCAATTGTGTGAGATAGCTAGACCTATTGTGTCAACTGCAAAGCCACAATAATACTTTTTGCCTTCTGGATGGTATTTGGGTTGGTTGTTGAATACATCATCAAGTGATTTGAAAACATCTTGAGCAACAACAATGCAAAGTGTGATTTATTCAAATGTGTGCTGCCTGGAAGGAATAGAAATGCATGCGTATCTATATAAACTCTTTGGACCACATCACATGCGTGACACCCCATTCTCTCCAGAAAATAAGGAAACCTGGCATGGAAACTGCTACCCAAGCCGAGGTAGGTTCCCTGGATGTGGGGGTGCAGGTGCACGTGTGAGCAGGCAAACCTGTGGCAGAACCAGAGAATGTCGAGCTACAAAGATCATGGAGCATCTTGATGACAGTGAGTCAACAAGTTTTGACAGATGGCTCACTGAGTTTTTAAACATTTGTCAAGCTCCTATCATGGATCAGGCAGTGCGCTTGGTGCTAGTTCTATGACAGTAGTAAAATATGGTCCCTCCCTGAGGTGCCAGTTGTATAATAGGGGACAGACATATGGGAAAAATGAGTCCAGTATAGCACATGATGGCAGAAGATGTATGAGGCAGTCCAAGGTGACTCCTTTAGCCTAAGAACTTGGGGTAGGCTTCACAGAGGAGGTGATGAGAAGGATAGGAGGGCAGGAGTTTGAGGTTGACCAGGCATCCCATCAAGGTAGATTATGTATCTCAGTATGCCAGTGGGGAGTCATTAGTGAGTCCTAACAAAACGGAGGTATGGTTATGAGTGTCAACCTCTGAAGTCAGATATCCCAGGCTCACGTCCTGGCTCCTCCACTTACTACTCCTGTGATCTTTGGATTCTCACTTAGTTAACTTCAATGTTATCTGTAAATAAGGCAATAATAGCACCTACCTCAGATGGTAGTTATGAGGTTGGTGCTTAAAAGATTGCTTGGCATCTGCTAAGTGCTCAGTAATATTAGATGGTGGCAGCAAAGGTGGTGATGGTGGTAATGGTGGCAGCAGTGGTGGTGGTGGAGATTATGTGATAGTGGTGGTAGTGGTGGTGGTTTTGGTGGCGATGGTCATAGTTGTAGTGGTGGTAGTAGTGACAATGGCAGTGGTGGTGGTAGTGATGGTGTTGGTGTTGATATTGGTCATAGCAGTGATGGTGGTGATAGTCTTGTTGTAATGGTAATGGTGATGGTGTTGGGGGTCTAATGGTTATGGTGGTGATGGTCTTGGTTATTATGGTGTTGCTGCTACTGTTGGTAGGGGTTGTGATGGTGGTGATCATGGTGACAGTGTTGGTAGTGATGGTGATACTGGTAGTAATGATAGTGGTATTGGAGAGGATGGTGATGGTTTTGGTGGTTATGATGGTGGTAGTGGTGGCAGCAGTGGAGGTGGTGGTGGTGGTGGTGGGAGTGGCAGTTAGTGTTGTGGGTGGTAGTAGTGGTGGTCGTGGGAGTGATGGTGAAAAGTGGTGATGGTGGTGTCGGTGATGGTGTCAGTTGTCATACTGATGATGATGGTGGTTGCAGTTGTGGCGGTGGTGATGGCAGTGGCAGTTGTGGTAGTGATGGCAGTGGTCGCAGTGTGGTGATAATGGTGGCAGTGGCAATAGGATTGGTGGTGACGGTGGCAGCAGCAGAGGTGATGATAGTGGTGGTTGTGATAGTGATGGTGGTAGTCATGGGAATGGGAGTGGTGGTAGAAGTAGTGATGGTGGAATTGGTGATGGTGGTGATGATGGTGGAGCTGGTGGTGATGATGGCAGTGGAGATAGTAGTGGTGCTGCTGCTGCTGCTGCTGCTGGTTGTTTTGGTGAGGATAGTGGGGGTGATGGTAGTGATGGTGGCAGTGGAGATGGTGGTGGTCATGGTGGTTGTGGTGGTAGTAGGAGTGGTGTTGGAAATGGTGATAATGTTGGTGTTGGTCATTGTAGTGATGGTGGTGATGGTGGTGGTTGTGAGAGTGATATTGGTAGTGGCAGTGGTAGTGTTGGTGGCAGTTGTGATGGTGATGGTCATGATTGTTGTGGTGGTCTTGGTTATTATAGTGGTGCTAGTGGTGGTGATGCAATTGGAGGCGGTAGTGGTTGTCACGGTGGTGGTGGTGGTGATGGTGGTTGTGTGATGGTGGTAGGAGTAGTGTTGGTAGTGTTGGCAGAGGGAATGGTGGTGGAAGTAGTGATGGGTGTTGGTGGTGGAGGTTGTTGTAATGATGATGATGGTGGCAGCAGTAGTGGTGAAGGAGGTTGCGGTTGTGGTGACGGTGGGGTAGTGATGGTGATGGTCATAGAGGTGTGGGTAGCAGATGCAGTAGCCTCAGTGGTGGCATCATTGATGTGGTGATTGTTCTATAGTGTTGCCTCTGCCTCCTTTATGATGATGAGAGATTTGTAGAATCTCTGAAAAAGTGGACTGCACACACTAGAAGAAGGCTATGGGGAAAACTATGCTATGGCCGATAATTAACAGGAAAACATCAACAGTACCACAGCACTAACAGGGACAACTAATTAGGGGAATGGAGAGGTAATAAGAGGTAGTTTTGTTTTGATATTTGGTGAGGCTGTCTTTGTTGGTTCTTTATCTCTATGGACCAATGAAAATTGTCTAAACTTGAGAGCGTTGCTGATTGTACAACCAAATGTAGATGCTGTAAGACATGGTTTGTTTACTTTGGGCATTATTCATGATGCCAATAGATGGAGGGAGCCAAAGGGAACAATGACTGAGAAGCAGAATGGCGAGCTGTGATAGATTTATATGATGGAATATGGTGCGGCTACAAAAAGGAAGGACGTCCAGAGGCATGCAATGAACTGAATAAACCTTGGGACAATGTGTTGTGCCAAATAAGCCAGAAAGAAAAGAACAAATATGCTAAGGTCTCTCTCAGAGAATGCTTATAAAAAAAATTGGAGCCTAGGTTGTAAGCCCTTATAGCAGTCATACTTAGTTTAAAGTTGTAAATATATTTCTAGATTCTGAGACACTGAGCTATGTGTGTATCAGCAGGTATTTCCCTGGAATTCTGAATAACTCTGTGACACCTAAGACCCAGAAATGGAGTACTACAGCCCTGAAAGTTAGCATAGCTATATACAATAATAGTTAAAGTTAACAGAAAAGAGATCAGACCTCAATTAGAGATAAAAATGAAGCTGATCTGGCTGGGTCTAAGGTAAATTGGAATACAGGGTAAAAGATGATAGTGTATGTACTCTAGACCTTCATGTACTTTATACGAGACCAAAGGCAGAGAGGTTTTTATGTGCAGAACCTAAATTTTTGGTAACACATCATCTAAATCTGTATAGCTGTTGGTATAGCTCATGTAAACAACCCAGAACGGGAACAAGGCCTTGTAATTCTGTGTAGCTTAATATAATACCAAACTACATCTCAGACTATGGTGGCTGATCATTTAAAAGTATTGGTAGTGTCCATTGAGGGTGAAAGCACACACACACACATATATGGACCTATTAAACTCTCTAATCTGGGAAACCCTGGATACCCTCCCAACCATTGGGAACGTTCAAGAAAATAGGGCAAGCCCTGGATTTTGAGGCTTGCCCTTACAGAACTTATGTCTATAGGGGAGAAGCTCTGACTATCCATAATGAGGCCTAAGAGTTGCTTCCAGGAAACCTCTTTTGTTGCTCAGATGTGGCCTCTCTCTCACTAGACTCAACTCTGCAAGGAAAATCGTTGCCCTCCTGCCTTCGTGGGACATGACATTCAGGGGTGAAGGTCTCCATGACATGGGGTGTGACTCCCAGGGATGAGTCTGGTTTTGGTACTGTGTGATCGACAATGCCTTCCTGACCAAAAGAGGGAAAAGAAGTGTAATAAAATAAGGCATCAGTGGTCAAGAGAGAGCAAATAGTCAAGAGGCTGTTCTGGAGTTTGCTCTTATGCAAGCTTCAGTGGAATAGTACTGATTGCCATGTTTGCTAAACCCCAACCCACATCACTCCTGCTGACTCTTAAGAACATCTGGGGCTCGAACTGAAACTCTGTAAAGGTTTCCTGTACTAGGTTTGCTTTCCCAGACCTATGATTCCCGGAGAGTTCCTAGATCATATAAATCCTGAAACCCAGAGAGACCAGCCTCTTCAGGATTATTGATTGATTACATCCCTCTATCCTTTAGTGTTCACACCCCTTCTCAACATGAAAAAGTCAGAACAGGCATTGCCTAAAGATCCTTATAAATTGGGAGAAGGATTAAAGGAGAAGGAGGAGTTATGGCAGAGAAAATAGAATTTAACAAATGAGTGTGGCTGCTGAATCACTATATTAATGTTCCTTTAGCCTCCAGTGTTTTGGAGCAGCTAAAAGGAAAAATCTGAGATGGTGGAATGGTGGCCCACGACAAACCCTGGGATCTGTTCTGCAACTTCTTGTTGAAGTGTGCTTTGAAAATTACTGCTTTTTCTTTCTTTTCCTCATATATATGTTATATTTTATAGTGAAGAATGTTTTTAAAAAAGTGCACCGCAAAGATAAAACAGGCTCAAATTCTGTGGTGTGGAATGGGAATGTTGTTGGGTAGGATGGTAGTAGAGCAATGGGAGCAGTGGGAGGAGCTGAGGACATCTTCTCAGAGAAAGCCAGCCTTTACCCAGTCCTCAAAAGGGAAGATGGCTTTCCTAGCCTGGAGAAGCCCGAGCGGCACAGATGTAGGGTTGGGGGAAGCCCAGAGCACAGGAGGCGAGATGGATGTGGCAGCATGGTCTTGGGCAGCCCTGATCAGGGACCGCCTCCTACCCAGGTGGAGTTTGGATCAGCTGTGAGGTAAGGATTGATGCTTCCGGCATGTTCTCCGTGGTGTGCTGGTGGGGGGCTCCCTCCTGTGGACCTCTCCCCTGTGATCATTCCTGCCATTACTGTCTCAGCATAGACCCCAGCGAGCCCTGTGATGCCATATTTCCATCTTACAGATGGAAGTGCCAAGACTCAGCAAGGGTCACGCAGTGCCCATTCCGGGGACAGGACAGCATGTTCTCTGGGCATCACCCCAAGACACCTCCCATTGCTGGCAGGTCCCCTGGCATGCTGTGGCCCAGCAGCACCCCTCACTCCCCCGTGCGGTTCAGGCCTGCCGGTTCCCTTTCAGGAGTGGAAGCCGGCTTTCCCTGCTGCTCGGCCCCTCTCGCACCCCCACCGTCGCACCCCAGGCTGAGGGAAGAGCACAGGGCGAATGTGCACCGGCCCCGAGCGTGCAGGGAAAGGGGGCTGCGTCATTCAGGTCTGCGGTTGCCACGGTGACGGATTTGGAAGGGACCACCGAGTGGCATGTTTTGCAAGCTGTGCTCTGCAGTTACTGAAGACTTTGTGACTCCATCTAAGACTGAGGAGGTTTAGAACTTGAGGAAGCTCTGGGGGCGCAGCCTTCCGTGCAGCGTGCTGCTGACGGCTGCTGCCTTAGGAGACGCGCGCTTGGGGCCCTGGTCCCTGGCGCTTCTCGTGGGTCCTTTTTCCCTGAGTGCTGCGGCACGGAGGAGTGGTCGGCGTCGGC
>PVIY010048794.1:0-17136 GCA_004026745.1 Myrmecophaga tridactyla
TGCCGGCGCAGAGAGGGGGGCGCCGCTCGGCCCCCAGTTCCCGGGAGGATAAGAACCACCGACAGCCTGGTGATGCCGAGCCCCACCCGGCCCATCGGTCAGCACTGGGGTCACGATGGGGGCCCCCGGGGAGGGCACCGCTGAGCCACGCATGGGACTGGATGGTGCAGCCGCTTGCTGAGGGCCTGGCGGAGGCAGGCGGCCGGTGGGTCTGTTCCCCCTCCCCGTTTCCTGGGCCTCTTGGGGGCAGCAGCCGCCACCCATGGGTGTGAGGAAGGTAGGTCAAGTCAGACCAGACCTGAGCTTAAGAAGCACGGGCCTGGTCCCCAGGTAAGGCAGCACGGATGCGCTGCGAAAAGGGAAATGAAACAAGAAGCCAGCGACGCAGGCTTGGTGGCCACAGTTTGGGTCGGGCCCTGCAGCTGCTCTGGGCACCTCAGGGCCTGGTGACCATGGGGCCACTTGGAGAGGCACAGGAGAGGACCCGGGGGGCAGAGGTTCCCGGATTTGGTGTCAGCTTGGCCAGGCTTTAGAGTCCTCCCCATTTTGGAGGAGAAATCAGGCCAGAGAATCGAAGGCGTAAGTTGGCCAGGTCCCAGGTGGTGGGGAATCGGGGGCGTGGCAGTGAGCAGGAAGAGCTCAGAGAGGGTCAGGCAGGCTCAGGCGGGCCCCAGAGGCGGGGGGGTGTCCAGTAGCAGCCAAGGGGAGGGAGGGGGCGGCCAGCGGAGCAAGAGCCTGGGAGATGGTGGTGGGCCCGAGGACACGAGGCCCTGGAGAGGGTGTAGAGGAGGGGAGGGTGCAGCCCCGAGGGCACGGAGCAGGAGGAGAGGAGACAGGTCAGCTCCGAAGGGGACGGGGACCAAGTGGCAGCCTATGAGAGATAGCTGCGAGGCAAACGGGTTTCTTTTTAAATAGGAGAGCCTTGTTCATAAAATACCACCCCGAAGGGTGCTGTTGGCTAGGGAAGGTGGGTACCAAAGAATGGCAAGGGGCAAGAAGGCAGGAGTGGCTCCAGATTAGGCAGTGGGGGTGGGGAGGGACAGACCCAAGCAAGAAGGGGTGGGCTGAGGGTGGGAATGGACAGACTCAAGCACAGGTAGGGAGGAGATGGGACCCACGCACAGGGGGTGGGCTATGTATGTGGTGAGGGGGGCAGCTGCTTATCAGAAAGGGCAGGAGAGCTGAGGAGGGGGAGAAATGGCTTCATAGATAGTGAGTCCATGAACTAAGTCATAGGTTGGGGCTGGGGGCAGCTGGGGGAAAGTGTGGAAGTTCTGGAAGAGTCTCTGGGAACGGGGAGGGGGCATTGGAGCTGCCAGGCCATGCTGTGAGCTGGACCCTGTCTTGTGGGCTTCTCCAGGAGCGCTGGGCCTCTGGGGCACTGGTTCCCCCAGGGTAGGTTTTGAGGTGAGGAAGTGCCAGGGTGGGGAGCCCAGGAGAAAGGAGGGGTCAGGCAAGGTGTCCACCCCAGGCCGCGGGAGCAGCTGCTGTTGCCCACCTGACACAGGACATGGGTAAAAGTATTAAGATGGTGGTGCGACGGTGGCTCAGTGGCAGAATTCTCGCCTGCCATGCCAGAGACCCGGGTTTGATTCCCAGTGCCCGCCCGTGCAAAAAGAAAAAATAATTAAGACATACTCACTGCTTCCCCCACCCTGGGGTGGGGGGGGAATCCTACAGGGTGCCCGGCAGACTAAGGATTAATAGCTCCATCGTGTGAAGCACTTGCCTTAAGGAAAAGGTGAGGACCCCAAATGGACCTGGCAAAGGCCAGGGAAGATCATCAAAATACAAAAACTACGGATTAGCAAAGCCTCGGCCTCGCCCGTGCCCCAGAAAGGCGAACAAAAGCGTGTTTCATCCACCAAATGACAAAGGTTCTTCATAAAGAACGTGGTGGAAGATGAGAAAGGTCACATTCTCTTGATAACATTGCAATTGAAATACTCTTTCTAGAAAGTAATTTATAATAAGTATCAAGAATCCTAAACAAGTTTCAACTTGTACATTTCTGTGAATTTATCTTAAGGATTATTAGAAAGCAAACAAAGCACTATACAAAAAAAAAATGATGTCCATCACATTGTTATTTAGCACAGTAAAATAGTCAACGGCCACGCTCAACAATAAATAGGCCATTTACTGAGTTCTGGTATAGTCACACAATGTAATACGATGCGATCACCAAAGCATGCTCAGAAGAAGTCCTACGACGTGGGAGCCCCTAAACAGGAAAGGAGAGTTGGAAACCATCGGGATACGGGTCCCGTGCAAATGATTCCACAGCGACTCTCAGTGCGTGGAGAGAAAAGCCCTGGGAGGGAAGCGGCCCAACGCGAAGCTCTGCTTTCTCTTCCTTCTTTGTGCCTTCTGCACTTGCCAAACTTCTTACCATGAGCCTGTAACGGCACCAATGACCAGAACCACCGCCACCCTCACCCCCACATCCACTCAACAGAAAAGGGCAGTGGCCCTTGCAAAACCTGGCTCAGACATGGTGACGCCCAGCCTCCCTGCATTTTCCAGTTGGGGGCCAGGGGGGCAGCCTCTGGACACACTGAAGTCCAGGGAGTCCTGGACTCCCTGCATTTTCCAGGTTGGGGGCTTGGGGTGAGGAAGGGGTCGGGAAATGGGAGCAGCAGAAGAGACTGCATACGATGGTGAGGGTAATGGTGACAAAAGCAAGTCAACACTGGATTCCACACACACCCACAAGACAGGCGCTGGCGGGAAAGAAGGTAGGACATGTAAAGGGTCTCTGGGGGTCAGAGGCGTATGCCCCCAGGCCACCACCCTGGCGACCCCCCTGCCCAGTCCAGCCCAGATGGGACCCAGGCAGGCGCTTCCTTGCTCCAGGGCCTCCATGGGCTCCCCACCCACCTACCCCAGCACCCAGCTCAGAGCCAAGGAGGGGTAAATGAATGGGGTCACGGGGCTTGACACTGGTTGCACCATAGGATATCGTTTCTTGAGCAAAACCGGAACGTGCACAAACATGTGTAATTTTCACACAGTGAACACGCCCATGTCGCCACCATAGGCAGCTAGAAACACACACTTGCCAGCACTCCCAGACCTCTTCCCCCAGGGCACCCACTGGGAGCGCTGCTCTGCCTGGGGGCCACACTGCCGTTCAGGCTGGCTTTATATCCTCTGGGCCTCAGGGTCTGGATCCAGAAAGCGAAGATGTGAAACCCACAGATCTCAAAGTCCTCCCCACCTCTCCATGATGTCCACTGGCAAAGCGGCCCAGAAGAGAGAGTGTCCCAGGGAAGGCTTCCTGGAGGAGGTGGCACTGAGCAGAGCTGAGAAGTAGGGATTCTTGCTAATGTGCCCCAAAAGGCCCTTCCCAGGGCTCCTTCTGGCCCTTGCTGTTACCACTCAGAGAGGGCTGGGGGCGCTCAGGGCCACAGGGTCTGACCTTTCACCCTGGTCTGACCTTGCACCCCCGCATCCAGGCTGGCCCCGCTCACCTCCAACACACGCCCAGCGATGTGCCTCTCACAGCGGTCACAGCGGATGCCGAACGCCGCGTGGTAGTCGTCCTCACAGTAGGGCAGCCCGTCCCTGCAACGGGACAGGAGGTCAGGATGAGGGGCTCACCCCAGAGCTGCCGGCACTTAACCCCCAAGACTCAGCAACCTCACCAACGAGCGGGACCCTGGAGGTGCCACCCCGCCTTCCTGCTCCAAACAGAGACCCCTCAACAGGTAGTTTTTACGGAGCCCTTCCAGAAGCAGCAGCCTCATCGGTCCCCACCCCAGCCGTACAAGAAACATGTCTGGGAAGCATCCCAGGTTCACAGATGGGGAAACCGAGGTAGGAGAGCAGGGGTGGGCCACCCCAGCAGAGGGAGGGAAAGCCACATCTATGGGGTATGGCTCTCCCCCCGGCTCCATCCCTGCATCACAGCTTCTGGTCTGGGAAACACCCACGGACTTGTCAGGTGCCCATCTCTTCCTTGGAAGGGACCTGGGGGACCTCAGAAAAATGTGCACCCCAAAGGGTGCCCATGAGGGTACCCGCCTCAGGGCCGGGGCCAGAGGAATGGCAGGACACCTGGGACAGGTGTGGCAGGGCAGGGATGACATTTGCTGTCACCATGGCATGGCCAGTGCCTCCGACTCAGGGGGGTGGCCTTGGGGGGGTGTGCGGGGCCGCATTCCCTGCTGAGCAAAAACGAGCCCAGAGCCACCCAGCAAAGCGCAGTGGGCTCCATGCGCCTTTCCAGAGTGACAACTATGTGCATTGGGGAATTGGTGACAAGTGAGATGACACTCTGGGTGCTCTCCCAGGGAGCTGGGCAGAATTGGGGGAGGTGCTTAAATGTTGAGCCTCAGTTTCCTCATCTGACAAGTGGGTTGATGGGTCTGGTGCAAGGCTACTCTCTAAGGTCATTGAAGGGACAACAGGGCAGATAAAATACCCAGGCAGTCCCTGGCTCAGGGCAGGAGCTCATTTCAGAGCTATTAGAATCATTATGATGCAATCGGTATACTAGACAACTAGCAGTGCAGATTGGGGAGGGAGGGGCAGAGGGGGTGCTGAGGTTTAGGGGTGTCCATGCTCAGGCTCAGGATGGGAGGTGCTGGTGGGCAGAGGGCAAGCTAACAGGCTGCAACTCAAATGCCATGTCCCAACCGTGTGACCCCGGGCAAGGCACTTACTCTCTCCGAGCCTCTGCTTTCCCAACTACAAAATGGGACAAAGAACAGTAACTCCCTTCTTGGGTTTTGCAAGGGTTAACAGGAGAAGGTGTGGCTGGTGTGTGGCACATCCTGTCCAGACAGTGGCTGAAGCTGCTGCCACAACTGGACCAGGGCTGCCCCCTCTGCTCCAGGCTACAGCCTAGCAGGGGCTGGATGTGGAGGGTACTGGTGCAGAGGCACACGCACCCACTACTCCAATGTGTCTCCTCCCCCCAGTGTGGTTGAAAATGCGTCTTATTCCAAATTTGGTTTTGAGTTTTACACAGCTGCTGACAAAAGGTGAAAGTTCTCAGGCTGTTGGGAGAACTGAGCTAATGCTACCCTCTTTTCCCCAATGCTCTGGGCCTTTGCTAGGTCCCAGGGATGCCAGGCAGGAGAGGGATACTAGGGTGGGGTCACAGCCCAAGCTGCAGAGACTGGCTGGGGGCCTCTCTGACCCCAGACTCATCTTCCTCCACAGCAGCCAGTTGGGCCATCTCGCAGAGTGACATCCTGCTGTCGACATGAGGAAGAAGCTATAAATTGGGCCCTTAGGATGCCACTAACCTCAGGGGGGTCCTCATTACACCCCATAAATCCATGCACCTGCAATAAACCCAGAAAGTTCAAAGATAACATCTCCATGGCAACACCAACGCACCCTCCTCACGGATTCTGATTCAGCTCTGGAGGCTGCTAAGTAACTTAAATGTGGTGTGGGTGTAGGTGAGCTCCCAGCCACGTGAGGAGACCGCGGCTCCCGCAGGCAGGGCAGCGTTGGGTATAGATGCCCTGTCCGGGGATGCATCCCGCTGTGGCCACGCCCCTTCCCTTTATCCAAACTGTGGTAATAGCACTCAGCCCCGGGCCCCTAGAGGCCTGGATGTAAATCCATCTTGGGTCAGGGACTTTTTAAAAACATGTGTTCCATATCATTGTGGAGTCACGTGCAGCTGTAAGGGACAACACAGCGAGATCCCATCTATCCCCCACCAGTTTCTCCCAGGATAACCAGGTCGGCCAGGAAACTGACATCGAGACAAGTGAACCTTGTTCAGATGGTGCCAGCGTCTGCGCGCTCATTTGCATGTACCTGTGTGCATGCGGTTAGCGCTTTGCAATTGCCTCACAGGACTTGTCGATCTGATCAATTCCTGTGATGACTTAGCTCCCTTGGGGCATCCAGAGAGAGCACAGTCTGCACAATACAAGCTGCCAAAAGCGCCTGCTGCCCAGGGAGGCACGCTCTGCACACAGACAGCTGCTCTTTTTAGTTCTCCCGTTAACTCTTCCCTCACCTGTAGGATTTGGGGCTTTCTGGTCTCAGTTCCCTGATGTCTAAGGGTTAAAATGCACCCCACGAACCTTTCCAGAAGCCCCCCCCCACTGCTTCCTGATAAAACTGTGCTCCCCCACCCCCACCCAAACCAGCTGTCACCCCCATCGTGACTGCAGGTCTGCCCATGACCCTCGCACCCCAAAGGTGGAAGTGGGGTGCTGTGTGACCACATTCCCGACAACCGAAGCATGGTGGGCACTTTTCTTTCTTGTTTCTGTCAGTGGCACCTGTCGGCTGTGCTGGGTTCCCTGCTGGAGACCCAGGCACCAGGAATGCGGGCAAACTCCACAGAGGCAGGGGAGAGGTGACGTTGAAGGATGGAAGCCCTGACAACAAAAATGGACCTGAAGCCCCTCTGCAAATGAAGGAACTGAGGAAGGTGGGAGGATGCCCTCAGGCAGGGCAGGCAAACAGCAGGTCTGCGACGGGCTCTGACCTCCCGGGGCAGCCCTACCCAGCACGGGGAGCACCGGGTGTCCCCCAGCCCCCCTGTGCCTCGCCCCACTCACTTGCTGATGTACTCGGCGTTCAGGAGCTTTCCACAGGTCTTGCACTTAAAGCAGCCCAAGTGCCAGTGTTTGTCCAAAGCCACCAGGGATTGCCCATTTTTTATTTCTGTGCCACAGCCCCCGCAATCTGGAAGAAAGAAGAGAACAGACATCCTCAGTGCGGGGCAGAGAGGAGAGGCTGCTCTGCCAGCTCAGCCCTGTGGCAGAGGGCACAAGATGGCATGGGGCACAAAGTGGCATGGGGTATGAGGTGGCATGGGGCACGAGGTGGCATGGGGCATGAGGTGGCATTGGGCATGAGGTGGCATGGGGCATGAGGTGGCATTAGGCATGAGGTGGCATGGGGCATGACATGGCATGGGGCACAAGGTGGCATGGGACATGAGGTGGCACAGGGCACAAGTCCCCTCACGAGCGTGGAGATGGGTTGCCTATTAGAACTACTTCCTGACTCCATCAAAGCAAGCACAGCAGGCCCAGGGGAGAAGGGAGGGAGCAGAAGTCAGACAGGGGTCTGAAGGGTGCTGTTACACCAGAGGAGAGGGAGCTACATGGAAAAGAAATCATTAAATTTGTTCCTGCATGCGCATACCCAACCAACCAACGCTGATTGAGCACCAACTGTATGCCAGCCTGGGCAAAGAGGAGGCTGCTTCTCGAGTCCTCTGTACCCCAGAATTCAGCCCGGGCCCCAGGGAGGGTTCAGGCCCCTGGGCGAGCACGCTGTCCTGGCTGCCCCCGAGTGCCAGGCTGCAGGGGGCCTCACAGCCTGCCCTCTGTCCCGCTCCCAGCCTTCCTGGCAAACTCAGGGTGGGAGAGTCACCAACAGTGATCAGCAAATGCAGAGACAGGAGTGAGGTGCAAAAAACGACCGCTGCCATGGAAACAGCCGTCGTCGCTGCCTGAACACGCGTGGAATACAGCACAGGACTGCACAGCGCTACAGATGCCAGCGCCTCAGCCTGTGTGACGGAGTCTTCTGGGAAAAGGAGTCACCAAAAGACACCCTTGGGGAGTGTGCAACAGGCCCGGCATGCCCCTCCTCGGGCCTCCCGTACCCCTACTGTGGGGAGCAGGGGTCCCTGGGCAGGACTCTCCCAGGCCGCGGCCTACCCGCTCGCCCACCTGTGTTGGCTCCATAAAGCAGCAGCACCCAGGTGGGCCTCTTCCCCCCCTGACCCTTCTAGCACTTTCCAAATTTCCCTGTTTCCTCCAAAGTCATCACAGGGGTACTGGGTTAAAGGCCAGGCCCTGCCATTGCCTCGCTGTGGTGCTCTGGACGTGCTGAACAACCTCTCTGAGCCTCAGCCGGGAACTGAGAGGAAGTGGGGGTGAGATCACAGGGACCCCCCGCACCCCTGCAGCACCCAGGTCTAACCAGCAGTCTGGGGGGAAGCAGGGCTGGCTCCAAATTGGATCTGAGACTGACCTTGAAAACCAGCAAGACTTGACTGAGTTCTAAAAATGGGAAGTGCCTGAAAAGTTAGGGGCTTGACATGCTTTAAGGGGCCTGTTCTGAGAGGGGAGAGACCGAGCAGCTGCTGGAAAAGATGAAGCGGCTTCACATTCAGCCCCGACGAGCTGGTCCTCACAGATGGGCGAGGCACACTCACAGCTGCAGTGACGGCAGGGCCGGGGGCTGGGGGGCCTCAGGGCTGGGGGACGGCTGGCTGCGCCCCCTCGGGCACACCTGTGCCTGCCCCTCATCTCTTCCCGTACATGTCTCTATGCTGCACCCCAGGCATGGAGCGCATGGTTTCACCCCGTCTCCCAGGCGGCAGTGGGCCCTGGGCTCAGGGTCCCTGTCATCTGCCCACTTGGCCACAGGTGGCATGCCAGCTTCCAGGGCCAGCAGCTGGGGTGGTAAAGCCTTGGTTTCTGGGAGACAGAGGACCCCAGAAGCCCTCACCCATGGGACCCCACATGTGCTATACCTGAGGAGCCCTGCTGTGCGAAGCTCAGCTGGCCAGGGGCCGCTCCTGCCCTTGTGCCTTTCATTCCTGACTCGGGGGGGCCCTCCACACCCCAGCCAGGCAGGCCCCAGAGGGTGAAGTCACAGAACTGAGGTGGGGTGGGAGGTCAAGCTAAAGAACTGGCCCTTGGGGGCCTCTCGGCTTGGACAGAGCTTCTTTCCATCCCTGCACCCCATCCCAGTCCGAACCCCCCATCTCTCCCACCTCTTGGCTGACCCCACTGTCAGGCTCCCTCTGCAGGCCACTGCCCACACCCCACTGCTGACCCCAGACCCATTTCTCTAGGCCCAGAGACGGGGTGCACTGTGCCCAGGCCACACAGATAGGGAGAGGTGGGTCCACTGCAGCAGCTGAGCTCAGAGGTCCCCTTGGGGTCCTAGCACTGAGACTCTCCTGGGGCTGCCCTGCGATGGACAGCCTACGAGAGGGGCCTGAGGGGAGAGGAGGGCACATAAGGAGGAGGAATGCCTCAGGGACAGAGGAGAACCCCGCCCAACCCGGGCACCAGTGCAGGGGACGGGGAGTGGTCCAGGGCAGAAGCTCAACTTGGAGGGCGGTGCTGGCAGCCAGGAGGGCACTTGTCCCTCTCTGCAGAGGGTCGTGGTTGGCCCAACCCAAAGGGTTTACTCTGTTACCAGGCAACAGGTTCAGGACCACAGCATCCAAACTTCATTCCTACCTAAATAACCGGCCTCTCCCCTTCCGCAGGGAAGGACGATGCACAAAGGCTGCCTCCAAAGCTCTCCATCTACTGTAGAACACCTTAAGTCCCACTCCCACCACCCTAGGCCCTGGCAAGCCCACAAGGCAGACCTTATTGCTGAGACTCATTGTCTATCATTCAGACTGAACTTGGCACACCCTCCCTCAATAACCATGTATGGCTCCCCATTGCCTCCTGGATGTGCAGGAACTCTTGTTATGACTAGAGGAAAACTGCCATCTGGCCTCGGTCTCTCCCTGTTCATTCCTGTTCCCCACCCCCTTGTCCATCCCCAGGGGTCTGGTGGCTGCCCCCCAGCACATTCCATGTGTCTCTAGTTTTCACACCCTGTTCTCTTCTGCTGTACTCTGCCTTCAATATCACTGCTTGAAACTCCACCCGTGTTTCAAGTTTCAGAACAAAGGCTGCCTCCTGGGAGTCTCTGGTCACAACTGGACTCAAACCTCAGCCCCCGCAATCCCTGGCTGGAGCTAAACTCGGAGTGTTCACTCCATTCCTGCCAGGCTCAGGGTAGAAGGAGGGAGCACCCCTGCCTGGCTCTGAAGGAAGGCAGGCAGGAGATGGAAGATCTCACATGGCCAGGTGGGAGCCAAGAGCTGAGGATGAATGTCGAACCCTTTCTAGGCTCAGGAAAGGTTCTAAATTCAGAAGTCTCATTGTGGACTGGAAGAAAGGGCAGGGGATATCACTGGACCATCTGGGGACCAGAGGGGACATTTGTTCCTTGAAAAGAGAAATCTGATATTTTGAAATAAATGTACAT
Organism: Myrmecophaga tridactyla; assembly: GCA_004026745.1. Lineage (NCBI taxonomy): Eukaryota > Metazoa > Chordata > Mammalia > Pilosa > Myrmecophagidae > Myrmecophaga > Myrmecophaga tridactyla. The sequence continues at coordinate 9,997 of PVIY010048794.1, forward strand.
TTGGAAAAGGCAGAGCCTTCCTGCATGCAACATTTAAATAGTCTCAGACAGTGAGTTTGTGGTTGGGCATATTTCCCTTTTTACTTTGGCTACCAGGAAGCGATAAACAAACTGCAAAAGACCTGTCTTTTTTTTTGATGCGGAGTATTGATGGCAATTTTTAATTTATTTTTTTTTACATGGGCAAGCACTGAGAAATGAACCCAATTTCTAACTTAATTTTAATAGTACCACTGTTTGTGAAGCAAATTCTAAAATAATTGCTCAATCACAGTGTCATTCAGCCCTCAGCTGGAGAAAGTTTTGGATGGAAGCCTCTTCTAGAAAGCCACAAAGCAGCAGGATTATTCACCAGTGCTGCTGCAAGTTTGCTTCCCTAAGGGATGAAGACTTCATTTTCTCTTATGGAGCAAAGTTATTATGGCCCCATAGCCAGCACTGAACTCCTGGAGGTGGAACACCTCCGTGGAGGCTCTTCTGCAGCAGAAAAGGTGGGGAGGAGGAGAGGAAATTAATTGCAGGCAATGGGTTGGTCCTGGAAACCAGTAAGAAGCCCTTCCTCCGTCGCTGCTCTGCGCGGCCACAGCGCACACGGCACATGGGCTCTGGGAACTGCTCCTGCAGCAGGAGCCTGGCAGCTGCAGCAGACCCCAGAGCCCCGGGCTGCCCTTCCCAGCCCCTGCATCCCACCATGCTCTGCAACAGCAGCTGGCACCTTGTTCTTTTACAGTAGCGACCACCACTTCTTCATTCAAGAGGCATTTATTGAGCACTCGCTGCATACATACCCTGGCCTAACTCCTGGAGGCAAAGCAATATACTCAAGAGGTCCTGTCTCCAGGAACTCACTCCAGGGGGTTCCCCGCCCTGAATGGCTTTTGGGTGGCATGGAATAAACTGGGTGGGGGTAACTGTGACTGTGGAGGACAGTGTTGCGGGACAGTGGAGTGGGAGCTAGAGGAGGAGACCAGGAGCAGGCCAGGAAGCCTTCCCGGAGGAGGTGGCAAGAGGCGGCCCATCAAGCTAAATGGAAGCTGGATGTAAAACAAGACTGGGCTCCGGGCTGGGAGAGCCGGAGGTTTCTGTTCCTGGCTCCTGGGCTCCTGTCTGTGGGTTTAGCTACACATCTTCATTCCATCTGCTTCTGCTCTGGCTCCAGTGTTGGCAGGGTCCCTCCCCAGACACTGCAGAGGCCACCCCTCCTACGCCACACACACCCACTTACTCCGGAGGCCCTGGGACAGGTGGGTACTGCTTCCCGATGTGGGCAGGGAGCACTTCTGGCACATGCACTCCTTCCCATTGAATGTCACTCGGTCCCCTGGTGGGAAGGGCAGCCTGCAACGAGAGAGTGCATTACCAGCCGGGAGCTCCTGCTGGCTCAGTTCCCCAAGGAGCCCGCCCAGGGGCACCAATGCCAATGCCTCCCCCGGTGCCTTGCAGAGATGTGCCATGTGGCGGGGAGATGGGGGGTGAGGGTGCAGGAATGGGGACGCAGGGGTGCAGGGTGAGGGTGCAGCACGAGGGCACAGGGCAAGGACACAGGGCCGTGCCATCCAGCTGGAACTAGGTTCCCACTGCATGACTCCCAACTGCCTCTTAATAACTACGTGAGGGGAACTAAGCCTCAGTTTCCTCGTCTGTAAAACCAGCCGGAACCACAGTTCTACATCTTAAGGCTGTGGCGAGGGTCAGCCAGAACTCGTCACATGGCAAGTTCAGCCTTAGCCACCAGCTTTCTCCAACCTCGACTCAAGCCTCCCAGGGTGCCTGGTCCACGTTACACCAATCACAGGAAGAGATACCGTTCACTGACAGGGACTCTGCAAACATCGCCAATGTCCACCCCTGCCACCTGATGCCACCAGCTCCCGGCAGCCTCTGGGCCGCTTTCCTTCCTAAGCTCTGTCACCATAGATTAGAAATGTCTTTCCTGGAATTGCACATGAATAGAATCATGCTGTCTGTAGTCCTGTGTTTTGTTCAGTAACATACTCTGAGACTTACCCATGTTGCTGCACATAACAAGTGTGTCGCTTTTCGTTACCGAGTAGCAGCCCACTGCACGGATAAACAACCGCCTCTCCGTCCACTCAGCTGTTGAAGGGCATTTGGTTTATTTCCAGTGGGAGCTATTATAAAGTTGCCAAGAAATTTGCTCATAAGTCTTTCTGTGGCTATATGCTTTCATTACTCTTGGGTAAATACCTAGGAGTGGACAATCTGGGTCATATGTGAAGTATACATTTAACTTGACAAAAAGCTGCCAAACTGGTTTCCTTTTGCATCCCCAACAGCAATGTAAAGTCCCTGTGGCTTCACATCCTCATCAGCACTTGATGTTATATCCACTTTTTTAGCTTCAGTCATTCTAGTGGGTGTACGAGGGCTTATCATTGGAAATTTAAGTTGCATTCTTTCCCCTGATGACCAGGATGCTAAACATTGTTTCATGTGTTGATTGGCTATTCAAATATAGGCTTTTGTGAAATATCTGTGAAACTCTTCCCCCCACTTTTAATAGGGGTTTTGTCTTATTAGTCACTCATAAAAATTTGGATACTAAGTCTTTGTCAGATATATGTGTCCTGGAGTTTCATTTTACCAGTTGTTGCCTTGTTTTTTGTGTTTTCTTGATGTTTTTTGACATCATTTTCCTTTGGTCTACAAAGCTTTACCTTTCTTATAGTCTGCTGGTAACAAATTCCCTTAGACTTTGTGTGTTTATGATACTGTATATATATATATATATAAATATATATATATATATTTTGCATGGGCAGGCACTGGGAACCAAACCCAGGTCTCCGGCATGACAGGTGAGAACTCTGCCTGCTGAGCCACCATGGCCCACCCGAAACTCTGTATTTTGCCTTCATATTTTTGTAACAGCTGCGTCGAGGTATTAGTCACATAACACTCACTCCACCTACTTACAGTGTGCAATTTAAAGGCTGCTCATAGAGTTGTGCAACCAAGACCATGATCAATTTTAGAGCATTTTCATCACCCTCAAAATATACCTTTAGTAGCCTTGCCTTCATTTTTGAGAGTTTTTCTCTTTTTTTTTGTTTGAGTATAGAATTTTTGTTTGATTGTATTTCTATTGTCTTCTGGCTTGCATAGTTTGTGATGAGAAGTCTTCAGTTGTTCTTTTGTTCCTCTTTATGTAATTTTTCCTCCTCTTGCTACTTTTAGATATTATTTTTGTCCCTAGTTTTCAGGAATAAGGTTATGATGGACACAGGTTTTCATTGTGTTTATTCTCCTTGGGGTTCACTGAGTTTCTTGGATCTGTGGGTTTATAGTTTTTATAAAATCTAGAAATTTTTCCATCATTATTTCTTCAGAAAATTTTGCAGTCCCCCTACCCTACCTACATGGATAGATGGATGAACAGATAGACAGATAGATCTCCAGAGATCGCTGAGTCTTTGTTCATTTTTTTCTGTCTTTTCCTTTCTCTCTTCAGTTTGAATGGCTTCCACAGCTGTCTTCAAAATCACCAATCTTTTCTTCTGCAATTCTAAGCTAGTGCTAGGAAATTTTTTATTTCTGGAATTGTAACTTTCATCTCTTGAAATTCCATTTGGTTCCTCATGGTTTCCATACCTTTCCTACTTTTGTACATGTTTAAGTACTTAAACATTTGAAACGGTGCTAATTTCACCCCTGCTATCATTTTTGGGTCTGTTTCTATTGAATGATTTTCTGCTGGCTGTGAGTCAGATTTTTAGCTTCTTCCCACAACTAGTACTTTTTTATTGGATGTTATATATTGTACTTTTTTTGGGGGAAGGGGGGACATGGGCAGGCTCCAGGAATCGAACCCAGGTCCCCAGCATGACAGGCGAGAGTCCTGCCACTGCGCCACCGATGCCCTGCCCTAGGCATTGCAGATTTTATGTTGCTGATACTGGATTTTCATATCTTCCTCTAAAGAGCATTGAGCGTTGTTTCGGCAGGCAGGATTAGCTTATTTGTAGATCAGCATGATCTTCTGGAGCTTGTTTTTGTATTTTGTTGGAGCAGGTTTGAGCAGGTTTATGGTAGCCTCTCCGAGGGCCACTTCATTCCTATTGAGATGGCATGACCCTTTGGGGGTCTCTGCTGCCTGCTCTGATCATTCAAAAGAGCCCTCCACTCTGGCTGCTCAGCCCTGGGAACAGCTCAGTTTACGGCAATCTAGCCATTCTTTGCCTCGCTTAGTGTCATTTCCTCTATGTCTGCGTGGCTCAGCACCTATCAAAGACGCAAAGGTGCCCTTATGCATCGCAGGCTCTGGAGCTCCGTATCTGCCCGGTTCTCCACTCTCTGGCATTGTCCCTTACACATCTCAGCGCCTCTGCCACCCCCGTCACTGTGCCCTCCCATGGTGAGGGCACCCGCTGAGGTTCCAGGAACTGTCTCCTGGGGAGTCATGGGGCTCACTTCTCTGCTCTCCTTCTCTCAGTCCAAGGTCTGAAAACAGTGGCTTCATATATTTTTTTAGTTTTCTAGATGTGTATGGTGGGTGGGAATTTGTGGTTCTGGCTACACCAACACAACCAGAAGCTTTCTGCTATTACTTTGAGCCAGCTGCGATGACATCAACCCTCATCTCTAAGCGACGCACACAGAAATCATTCAGAAAATCCTCTGGAGAACCTGGCTGAGGTCACTCCACTTCCTGCAGGAACACAGGGGACCCGCGCATCAGGAGTGGGCTTTGCCACTGCCGCTTCCTCTCCTTGCATCCCCCTGACAAAACGCTCCATTTCTGTCTTGTGTGCATGCCGTAACCACAGAGACCTGCTTGGGAAACAGCCCGGAAAAAGTCCCCTTTACACTGGGTGCGGAGAGACAGGGAGAACAGAGCGGAAAACAAATTCTGCTCTAAAAAAATTCTTTGTTTTCTGGAAATGGAACATTCCCTGGGAGGAATGAGTCTGGGGCAGTGAAGGGAGGGCGGGAGGATGCCCACGTGGGTAGCCCACCTGCTGCCTCCCTGCATCCTGGGAGGGTGGAGAGGGGTCTAGGGGAGGACACAGTCAGTGCCCACATGCTCTGCGCCAGGTGCCTGGGGCCGGAGGGGAGTCAGACCCAACCCCTCCCTTCATGGAGAGCTCCAAGTGGTTACTGAGACGTGGGCCAGAGGAGGGCAGAGAAGTGTGACTGGCCCAGGAGAGTATGGGTGCAGGGGCCATCAGAGCCATGGCATGGAGAAGGTTCTGGAAGGAGAGCTCTGGTCACAGCACAGCATGCCTGGACGCTGGGCCCTGCAGGACTGGGCCAATGCACCCTCGAGTCACCAGGGCAGCCTTGGGCCCGGCACAGGCAGGAGGGCAGTCAGCCAGGGTGAGGAGTTCCGGCCTTCCCCTGGAGGCCATGGGAGTGGCCTGGTGGAGGGACAGGCCAGAGGAGATGACGGCAGGAAGCCCAGCACAGAGGCAAGAAGCCCAGCTGCCTGCAGGTGAGCCAGGCAGCACCTGGGCGGAAGGAGAGAAGGGACAGGCCTGGAAGTGGGTGCTGATGGGAGCCAGGCAGGCCCTGGGGACTGGCAGAGGGGCAAGGAGCAGGGAGTGCCCTTAGGACGCTGAGCAGTGCCCTGCCCTGCTGCAAACAGGATCACGGGCGGCACTGGGCGGGGGGCCGGGAGCTGGAGCACCAAAGGTGCACCCCCGCAGCCTGCGAGGCAGAAGCCTGGGGTCGCAGCGTGGATGGGGGCTCCTTCCCAACGCCCCGAGGGGCACCTGGCGCTCGCCCGGCCCAGCCACAGGTGGTGGCGCCGACCTGGGGGCTCCACGGCTTGTGGACGCATCGCTCCGTCTTCACGGGCCGGCGTCCCTCCTGTCCCCTGTGCCTTCAGGTCCAAACCTCCTTCTCTCACGGGGACACTGGTCTTTGGATTCAGTGTCTCATCTTGACCTGATTCCATCAGCCAAGACCCTTTTTTCCAAATAAGGCCACATCCAGAAGACCAGGGGTTGGTGCTGCAGCCTATCTTTTGGGGACACGATTCAACCCACTCCAAGGTCATCCTTGGGGTGTATTTGATGGCGGGTGGGTGGCAGCACGCCGAGGCGTGGGAGGCGGGGAGTGCGAGCCGGGCCGTGTGATGGGACTTGCCAGGAGCTGAGTGCAGGGCAGGTGTGCCCGGAGGGGCCGCAGGGTGGCCTGGGCAGATGCCCATGTGGGGGAAGAAACCAGCTGAGGATGAGGAAGGCAGGGGAAGGCCGGCAGCGAAGGCTGCAGAGGGGAGCGGGTGCAGGCGTGTCCCCAGGAGCGGAAGGAGGGCACAGGACTGGCAGCCTGACAACCTCCCAGGGGCAACAGGGTGGAGGGGTGTGGAGAAGCCCCAGCAGGGAGGCGAGTGAAGACGGTTCTTGTGTGTGAAGAGATTAGGGGAGAAGAGGAAGGGGAGGGTGAGGCTGGAGAGAGAACATCTCGTCCAGACAAGGAGGCTGAGGAGAGGGCTAGAGGGAAGGAAAGGCAGAGGAGGGCCACCTGGAGGTCAGGCAGGCAGCGCTCAAAGCCCAGGCCCCACGTCCTCGCTTAGTCCCAGCCCTGCCTCCGGCCTGCTGTGTGACCTGGACAAGTTGCCTGACCTCTCTGTGTCGGTCCGTGAACTTGCAGCCCAGGCACGTGCCTTGTGGGTCAGTGTGAGGCTGGCCCTGGGCACCAAGCACGGCTAAGGCAGGGTTTGACCCGCAAATGGGGCTAGGTGACGGGAAAGGGTAACAACTATAATGGATGGGGTGAAAGTCAGGAGAGGGGAACAGGGGAAACACCGGGCAGCCGAGGGAAGGCCCAGGATGCCGGCCTGCCCCCTCCCCCTCCCTCCTCACTTCCTCCCCTCCCAGCTCCTCCCCTCCCTCCTCACTTCCTCCCCTCCCTCCTCCCCTCTCTCCTCCCCTCCCCCCTCCCGAGGGGGAGCCCCTTCCCCTATGGGCGGGCTGGGGAGACAGGCCTGCGGGGAGCTTAGGATGAAGCTGTGCCTGTGTGCCTACCACGCCCGGTGGCCCCCACCCCACCTCCCCATCCAGGCCTAACTGGACAAAGGGAGGGAGGAGGGAGGGGAGAAGGGAGGGAGGAGGGAGGGGAGGAGGGAGGGGAGGAGAGAGGGGAGGAGGGAGGGGAGGAGGGAGGGGAGGAAGTGAG